>QKZZ01000140.1:0-12310 GCA_003521265.1 Cetradonia linearis
AACCAAAAGGACACCCACTTACAAGGCGTCCTACTCGAGCACCTCTCCGCCATTCTCCGGCAACTCTACGGCTCCCGCTTCGCCCACACCCACGACTCCGAAGCCCGCACCTTCACCGAACTGCTCTACCTCGGCCTCACGACCTTTATCGGCAATCGCACCCTTGGGGAAGAATACTGCGATATCTACCAAATCGAATCGCACACACAGAGACTCCCGGAAATAGGCCGTCGAGCAGGCTACATCCTCACCGCCGTCCTCCTCCCCTACACCCTCAGCAAAACCTTACCCACCCTCCGCGCTCGAGTCCGATTACGGCTAGAAAATAATCTCTCTCGCACTCCCAAATCGGCCCGTACCTCGCTCGGCTACAGAATCCAGCACTACATCCTCACTCACCTCAATTCACTGACCGCCCTCTCCACTTCCCCCCTCTGTGCCCTCAACCTCGCCATCTTCTACTTCTCAGGCTCCTACTACCACCTCAGCAAACGCCTCTTCAACCTCCGCTACATATTTTCAAAACATCTCGCTCCCTCTGAGCAGCGCGTGGGGTATGAAGCACTCGGCGTACTGCTGGTGCTGCAGATGGTCATGCAGACGTATTTGCATGTGCAGAGTACGGTGACTGCAACAGTCCCCAATGAAGGGCCGAGCGCTATGCTTGATGATGGCGTCGAAGTCGAATTACCAAGTCAGCAGGAAGCAGATCAGATCGAGGAAATAGGTGAAAAGGCAGACGACACAAGCCGGCAGCGCATCTCCCAAGCCACACACACGCCCCTCCCTCCCCTCTCATCCTCCTCTTCGAATGCGTGGTACGACCTCTCCGACCCCTCAACACTAGCATGGTTGCAGCCGAAACAGACTAGAAAATGCACGCTGTGTTTAGAGCGGATGAAAGATCCGAGCGTGACGACGTGCGGGCATGTGTTTTGCTGGACGTGTATACTGGATTGGGTGAGGGAGAAGCCGGAATGTCCGCTTTGTAGACAGGCGGTTTTGGGGCAGCATGTGCTACCGTTGAGGGGCTGAGGGGTAGGTGGAAAAGGGCCTGTTTGTAAATTATATAACCAATTCTGCGAATCGTTCACATAACCCACATATTGGCCATTGTTTTATTCTCTCTCTTCGACGAATGAAATGTTCACATTGACCCGATGGCCCTCTGGTATGGGAAGTCATTGTCCTTTCTTTTGGGCTATTTGCGATGGGGAGCGGTGTGAGTCTGAATGAGAAGTTGTGGGTTCATTAATCCTAAGGTCTCAGATACCAAATGGGGCAGAGAGTTGCGAAAACCACTTGAGCGACTTCTATATTATGAATAGGTGATGGTGGGGTTTGGAGACTTTTGCATAAAAAAGAGCGGTTGTTGCAGAGTGTACGAGGCAAATTTCCACCTATAGAGGATGATAGGACAGTTGTGAACGGATGGAAGTTGCATGAATGTGTCTCAACTCAACAACACCGCGCCTGGAATTCGGATGAAGTTCTAGGGATTGATTTCTATCAGGAACAACCAGAGAGCGCTGGATGCATGAATGAGGCATGCTGAGAATTGCTGGAATAGAACAATATGATTATTAAAGCAGAGTATCAAGAATAAGTGGTTACTATGAAACATATCAGCATATGTGCATGGAATGATATAGACATCTGGTAGCCTACCCCTTGACTTTGCAATAGACTTGCGCTTTTCCCGGGAACAAGATCCCACATTTGGCTCTCCCTACAATCGAGCACGCTTCTGTGTACGAGTTTCGACATTTGGCTCTCCCTGACCTCGGACGCGCTTCTTCCGAGCTCCGATCTCTACATTGGGCGGTTTTCTAACTTTTCGCGGCTACTTCATAACTTGTGTTTTAGCCTCCATAGCCGGCAGCTTGTCACGGTTGATGGCGTAGTGGGCAGGGTCCGTGCACTCTATACACGGCACAAGCCACACTTTGTCAAGACCTCTGAGCTTAAGCAGGTCTTTGAAGCCTCGGGGCTCTATTATCTCGAAGGAGGGGAGGTAGTAAATGTTAGTTATAACTGTGGCGAGGTAGGTAGAGAGTGCTCTTTCATGCTCCCATAGCCAAATACCACTGCAAGCTCGCGGAGGCCGACGCAACGAGCAAGTACGCCCAAGGAACGCGGAATGGTTTTGTCTTCACAATTTTTGGCCGCCCAGTAGACGATGACACGATTCAGCTTGTTTCGGTCATCTGGGCGTAAGTTGCGTACGAAGCGCTCCATATGGGTCATGGAGACGAATTCGAAGGTGTTATTGCCGTAGTACACGACTGTAGCTTCGTCATGTATCTGCTTCGATACGGTAAAGATGTTACGGCCTTCTTGATTTCTGAGTACCTGGTAACAGGCGGCCGATGTTCGAAGTTTTCCGTGTGCCACATCGTGAATGGTTTAGTGCTCCCAATTGAGGGAATAGTGATCCTTTCGCTGACGAAGACGGACCCGTCGACTACAAGACATTCTTCATATATCGTCATGCGAATCTCTAGTGGTAGCTTTAAGAGGGGGAATGGTTCAGTAGGATATGTCTTCCGTTACACAGTGAAGTCAGTAGTATATTCATATTGAATTCGAGCCACTAACCTTTTGTTTGCGTGCTTTTGCCAAACCCTTGACTGATCTTCTTGCCATTGCTTCTAGCATGTCGACTAATTAGGCTGCGATGCTGAGTGTTGGGGGTATGATGTATCTATCAACAGTATGAGCAGGATCCAATGATAAGACCTAAGCATTGTAAAGTGATAACACTTACGACTCAACAACCAGAATAAAAGTGTGAGTTACTCAAGATAAAGTAGTTAGAAAATCAAGAAGCTAACTAAGTGCAAAATGTATTGGGGACGTGTTCAAAGATTTTTTAACAGGCTGAGTGAGTGTTGCTTGGTCTGCTGAGGGGAGATGGAGAGAGTGGAGAGTTTATAATCAACTAAGTGCCAAGGCTGTTGAGGACGTGTTATGACAAACCTCTGAAGAGAAGCCGATTGGCCGGTACCAGTCCCTGTCAATGTGGCTCGAGTCAAACTCACAGTGCCTAATCAGGTGATTCTCATATGATTTATTGTATTACTTCCGAGCGAGGAACAACTAGAACACCTTGATACATGCATGAGGCGTATCGAAAGTTGCAGCTAACCCCAGGTCGAAGCTAACTTGCGCTTTTTGTGTGTTCGGGTCTCGACATTCGGCTTTCCCTCTGGCCTATTCCAGACTGGTAGGGCAGGGGCTCCTCGCAATACATGGATTTTGGCCTGCAAAGAGGGCAGAACATCAAGGTTATATTCATCTGGAATATCCATGATATCCGAAGCCGGAACAAGCCTGACTTTATTGAGGACCCTGATCTTGAGAAGATCTTTGAAGCCACGAGGCTCGGTGAAATAAAGTACATACTATTTACTTTTACACCTCCAGTTGCAGTCATCGTAGTCCGGAAGGGAGCTGTATGCGATCACTATAGCGAGATCGCGTAGCCCGAGGCAACACGCAAGTAGCTCCCAGCCGCGTCTTATGGCTTTTCTGCCATCGTAGTAGACAATGACTGTCTTCAGTTTGTATCGGTCGTCTGGATGCATCTTAAGTACAGAATTTTTCATAGTGATTATCAAGTCGAACTCGAACGTATTTTTGCTGTAGTATATAGATGCAGCTTCATCACGTATCTGTTCAGACACGTACAATAGACTCCGGTCAAGCTCTGAATGTGTGATGTCCTCGGGTTGACTTTCGAAGAATGCAATGCCAATATACGGTGATCTGGCCCCATTGGAGGGTACATTTCTCGTGTAGGTCTTGAAGAGAGAAGCTTTGACTGTAAGGCACTCTTCATAGATCATCACTCCGATTTCGAGTGGGAGTTTCATAAAGGGAAATGAATCGGCGGGTTGTGCATCCTATTGAATGTCAAGTGTTAATTACTGGAGAGAACAATGATCAGATTGGGAACCACTAACCTGTTCTTGGGGTGGTTCTACCGACATGTCCGCCAATGCTTTAGCCGGTGCCCTTGCCGTTGCTCTCCTCGCTGATTTCGCCTATCCCTCTAACGATGTTCTCCTCATTATTCAGGAGGGTGATTTTGTCCGTCATCTCGCCACTTCTTCGATCTAGTCCTCTGGTCGGTCTGATTGTTGCATGTTGATGTAGTGTTGTTTATTTCGCCATATGAGTAGGACACCTGATATGTCGGTTGTATATGAGTGAGAGTGATAAAGGTCACCGGGTGTTGATGATATCGATTCAAGGAATTGTTCAACAGGCAAGGTGATTGCCACTCAAGTTACTTAGGGTAACAATGGCTTAGGAATTTATGAAGAGCACCAAGTGCCAGACATGTTTAGACATTGTTAATGATACCTTTTCGACAGGAGGTTCTCAAGGATTCTGATGATCAACGCTTGAGTTCCTAAAGGTAAGAGAAAGTACGAAAGGAAAAATGTTACAGGAATTGCAAGCTAAGAAGGAGTTGCTAGATAGCGCCGGCTGAGGAACATGTGACTCCCCAACATCATGAATACTTGCGCTTCTTCTATGCACGACTTCAGAAGTCTCATATTATTGAGAACCCTAAGCTTAAGTAGGTCTTTTCAGTCAGGAGGCAACCTATTAAGCTCGAAGATACGGTACTCGTAGTCGAAGTATGGTCTGATGAATGCGTAGCTCAGCACTACTGTCAGTTGGCAGAGACCGATACAATTTGAAAACAGCCTCAATGCACGTCTGGTGATTTTGCTTTCATAGTATACAATGACTGATTTCAATTTGAGTCGAAGATCGGGAGGCATCTTGAGTATAGTTGTTTCCATAGCCGTAAGTGAGACGCATTCGAACGTATTTTTGCCATGAAATATGTCTGCAGCTTCGTCGCGTACTTTCTTGGAGACACGTAAGAGAGTCCGAACATTAGCAATTGCTGAGTGATTCAATATAGCCATCGGTCGATCTTTGAATTTTCGTACAGCAACCACGGCTGGAAATTGGAAGTCTTTGAGTAAGCGATTAAGCTAGAATCATCGACTACAAGAGACTCTTCGTAGACTATCATTCATACCTCTAGTAGCAGCTTCAAGGAAGGGAATAGATTAGTCAGTTGCGGCTTCTAGTCGAGCCATGAGTGTTGTTGTTCGTGTGACCTCGCCGATGCTCTAATTGATCGTTGTGCCATCTCTTCTGGCCGGTTTTCGTAGCAGTCAGGCTGTCGAGTGTTGGATTAGGGGTGTAACCTCTACCAGTGCGAGTGAAATGAATAGAAAGAGGAGCAAAAGCTAGGTGTTAGACTTACATTGAGTGCCACTGGAGTTATTTAGAGTGAGATATGTTGGTGAGTGTTTCGAAATAATGGAGTGCGATTGCTGTTGGATAATTTTAAGAGGTTATGTCGACCTTTTCCTGCAATGGAAGATTATCTCAGCTTTGAGTGGCTCAGGTGAAGAAATTGAAGAATGTGTACAAACAGCTGACTGCCAAGGCTGTTGAGGACGTGTTATAACAATGTCTGTAACCTACCTGGAGATGTCCAAATATGACAGAAGCAACACATACACGGTATCACTGACGCAAAGAGCATTGCCACTCCCCAGAGACTTGTAGCCTGGCCATCAAGTCGTCGCTTGCAGATTAAGAGGCATGTCAACCTGCCGAAGTCTGTACTTCTCTTTGCCATACGCCCATTTTCCGTGCATAAGGACGCTATTTGTATATATGTAGCGGGAATATGGTGAGTTCGACTTTAGACTATATGCCGGTCTGACTGTGGGTACACCCTCTTTCAAGTAGTTATAATCCGCAAATTACAGCCCTCATGGATCTACACCAAGATAAAGGCAGATTGATACATGGTGAAAGACCCCAAGCTGCAGTAAAGAATTGATTCCTGATGCCGCAAGCCATCCAACCCGTTCTACTTCGTATCCGGTTCTTTACATCGTGAATTTTGTTTCACTAGTAAGAATCAAACGGCAGCATCATGAGTTCGCCCCAAAATAAAGGAAGCTTGAGGCATAGTGAAAGAGCAGCCTCCTTGAAGACCTTGAGGCCCATAGGGCTGATCTCAGCCCTTACCCCCCACTTCTCACCAAAAAGACCGTCAAACCAACTAAACCTTCCACCCCCAACATCTCGCTCAGTAATCCCCTAAACCAAAAACTGAGAATGTAGAAAAGGGCAAAAAAATGCAAAAAAGCGCACAAAAAAATTGGTAGCTTCTCTTTGATTGAGCGTGTCATCCTTAGTGCAGGGGCCATGCTAATCTTCTCTGTATCGTTTCAAATTGACCAAATGCCCGAGGGCAGAAGAACAGGTACTAATATAATTTATAATCTTATTTATTTTTTGGAAGCGCACTCTATCCAAGCGGGTTTGGGATGCTACGATAATTACTAGACTGATTCTACTGAGATTGTGCAAAGCGATTTTGACGGATTTGGGTGGTTGTGCTTTGTTGTTAATTAGGAGCAAACAGATTCTACTGTATTCCATAGTATGATCACTACATCTAGAATCAAATCGAACAAACCGGTCATTTCTCAAACTTAAAAAGTCATCCTTGCAATCCATTTCCCAATATACACATTCACTATCTAGTCTAGAGATCAGTGCTATCTCCTCTCATCTATCTATCTACCGCCACATCTCACACTTCTACTCAATACTTATTCATGGTCGAAGTACCGCTCCTCTCCTTGCCATATCACCCCTCACAAAACGAGTGAGTCCGTCCGTCCACAAGTTCTTCATAAAGCGAGGAAGGAAGGTGAGCAAAAACCATCTCTCATCCATCATGTAAGCATGTTGGGAGCATATAAGTCGCGGGAAGGAGGATGAGGCATCAAACAATACTATGAGCTAGTTGAATGATTGACACACACACCGTAGATCAAACACCATTAATCATACGACGGACGGATGACGGACAGACGGGTCTCTTTTCTGACTATTATATAAGATGCTCGCGCGCGTGATGTAGTTATTGTACGAGGCTTACTCAATACTTTTCATAGCCATCGGCTCTTCCGACTCACACAGGCAAGAAGCTCGCAAACTCGTAATCGTATAAGCGGACCCCAACGTCCAATTCATTGAGGCTGGGCTGTGCCGTGAAACAACCAGTCGCAGGAACAACGGTTGTTATAAATTTTGTTGAACGCCTAGGTCGACCCTCGCAAACCTAGAATTATGCGTATACGCACTTGTTCTTTGTCAACGATATTCGCGAATGATGAGCAAAAGATGATAGAGTAACAGCTGCAGCAAGCGAGCGTTTCAAGAAGCGAATAGATGGGTTGATAGCACGATGACGGATAGCTTGCTGATAAATATAGCCCAGTCCATCTTGATTGATTAAACGATTATGATTATACAAAGCGTGCAGGCCATGCTATGATTCCAGGCCAGATATTTAGATTGTACTCTTAATAACATTTGTCTCTCAATCATCATAAAGCCATCCCATCCAGATATAGTCCCAAAATTAGATACCAAAATTTTTTTTTGTTGGGTAACTTTATTACCCAATCTAAAAACGTCCGTCTTCAAACCAAAACAAATGTGTCCAGTGAGTGTTACGATCCCCTGAATCTGATGTGACATTTACGGCACAGGCACCCACACGAATTTCCCGATGCTGGGAACGCCGGCGGCGTTCATCGCGAAGAGGAGGTAGAAACCTGGGAGCATGATTCCTGGGTCGGTGGGGAGGGGCATGGTGTATGTAAGGCCATTGGTTGCGCTTGGGTACAGAGGAATACGGCGCTGGTCGGTATTGACAGTGTGGGTGGTTGAAGCAATTCTGATCAAGGACCATGCAGTAACTGCAACGTTAGTCGTAGCTGTCAGGGTGCCGCTGATGGCGACTTGGGCAGGGGCATTGGTGATGACCGGACGGGTGGCACGGCTGCCGTCGGCGTTGAAGAGGTAGGGTGGGCTGTAGACCTGGGCATCGTAATGGTTGGTTGCGCAGGCACCGCAAAGACCGCCTCCGCCGCTGAGAACGGTACCGTCGGCCATGAGAATGGCGGTGGAATGGTAATTACGGGGGATAGCGTTGGCGGATACCTTAGTGAAGGTGGTGGAGATGGGGTCCCAAATCTCGGGCTGCAGTTGGGAAGTGCTATCAGAGAATGGCATGCCAAAGATCTGGCCACCAGTGATGAAAACTTTGCCGGTGGGTAAGACCACGGCATTGGCGAAGATACGTTGATACCACATGGGGTTGATGTTCTGGACTTGAACAATGCTGTTGGGGCCGTTGAGGGTGATGATATGGGCATTTGCAGTGGCGTTAACGCCCTGGTAACTGGTAGCACCACCGACCACGAGGATTTTTCCTTGCGTAGCATCATACATGACTGCGTCACCGCACATAGCATCATTGTCGTTGCCTCGGACACCAGCAGTGGCTTGGCTACCAGCACCGGCAGTGCCGTACCAGTTCATTGTTCTGCTGGGTCCGGATTGGAAGACATAGCCATTCTTCCAGCCGAAGAGCATACCGTGGTTGTCAGCGCGGTAGACACCTTGAGCATCATTTGTAAGCATGGGAGCAACGGGGGCACCGGAGAGGAGAGTCCAGGTGTTTGCACTGGGGCTGTAGAGTTCTCCATTCTTTCCTCCAACCCCACCGGCCCACGAACCACCAATCACGAAGATGTTGCCATTCGAAAGAGTAGCCTGCGCCGCATATCCGCGAGGAGTGTGCATCTGTGCTCCAGCAGACCAGACATCATATGCAGGGCTGTAGATGGAGGTCTTGTAGTCACTGTTTCCGCCTGTCGAAATGAAACGACCGGAAGTATCGACTGAAAGACCCTCGCAGAACATGTCATGGCCTGTATTGGTGATATTCCGTTGAGATACGGTGCCGGTTGCGGGGAAATAAGTAGCTGTGAGTGTATTTCCACCAGGGCTGCCACCAAAGGTACTCGCAGCGTAGGAAGACCAGACCAAGACGTTACCACTGTTGTGATCGAGACCCATAGAAACCGGTACGAGAGGGAAGTCGATAGTGGGAGACCACTCTCCTCCAGCGTGCACAGGGGCAGGAGTTGTGGTTTGGAAAATATTGAAGCTTGCGCAGCTTGTCCAAGGACCACGATTTCCGGCTTCGGTTTGGGCGGTGAATCGCACGTAACGAGCAGTGGTAGATTCGAAAATTGTCGTCTTCGTCATGCTATTGTCTGCGTAGGTACCCCCAGCAACTGGTGCACCATAGTTGACGCCATCCGTGCTGAGCTGGATCATGTGCTGGCCAACGTTGCCATTGCTTGACCCATCCTGACGAGGAATGTATGCAATGCTGTTGATTAGATAATTTTGCTGCATATCAATTGTGAGGGTGTGTGGCAGAGGATTGCCGTTGGGACCAAATGGAGTGTGCCAGAAAGTGTTGGTATTGCCGTCGAGGACATTTGATGGAGGATATCCAGGTTGGTAGCTATCAGCAGTAGCAGTCCAAGCAGCTGGTGTGATGGCAGAGGACATAACCGCCTCGGCGGACCTTCCTTCTGGAATGGCATCGAGGGGCATACCGTCAAGGGTTGCTACACCCTCAGTGTTCAGACCACCGTTGCTGATTGACGCGCCTTGAACAGATTGCGAGTTTGGCACAGCTGATGGAACGATTTGGGCTGGTGCTAAGGCGTTGACATAGGTCGCTGAGGACGACAGAATCGCCAAGAGGCGCAACATGGTCGGCTGCATGTTTTGTGGCGGTAGTGGTGAGAGATGATATTAATTGTACAGGCCGCCCAGAGGCAGGAGGTACGTGTAAAGGATTATTACTATGGGAACGAGTGTAGTTCCTCAGACAAGGTAAGCAGACGAGTTGATGTTGATATGGTATAGTAACGAGGGTGAGGGCGATTATGAATTAGAAGAACACAATAGTTATAGTTGAACTAAAAAGAGTGGGGAAAGGAACGAAAGCCTATAACTATAACATAGAACAACAATTTGGCCAGAGAAGGCAGGGTGGAAAGAGGTCGTACATAAGAAAGGCAGGAAATTGGACTGGAGGTCGCGAAGGCTAGGAGGTCGCGAAGGCTAGGTTCGGTCAGATGAGGGACAAAGCACAAGCCCGGCAAAGCGGCGCCCTTGTCCCCATTCAGCGCTAAGGAGCAGGATGGTCTTTTCCCTTGTTGAACATGGGTGGTACCGTAGTGAACTACTACGTTAGTCCACTCTCGACGGTGTTGGATGGGTGGTGTAGATGCTAGCCGATATAGTATGTGGGCAAGTGATATGTTTAGCATGGCTGGGAAGACGACATGGTTGGGGTCCGGGCCTGCCAGGACAGGGATTACTGCTATCTTGCCTTTCGGGGTATCGCGCGGCTGGATTCCCTGCTGAATCCTGGTGGATCCAGGTGCTCTTCAGGGGCCTGTTCAACCCTAAAAACTCAACGCGCTCCTATTGAAGCTAGCCTACCGCTCTTCTTATGCACACTATCGAGCTCCTTTTGCGCTCTCTATCTCAAAAGGGGGCCTAACAATGCCCATCATCATCAAAACTCCCCGCAAAAAGAAACCTCCTTGAAAGTGACGTGCCCTGCCCAGATCTGCCAAATTGAGACTAAAATATAGTGAGATCTGCCATTGGAAGATAGGCGAGGAGTCATGAGGATTCAAGAAAAGCTGACTGCAGTAAACAAGCCACCACCACCAACAAATACGAGAACTAGACCGTATGACCATTTAACTGGGCGAGTCCGAGAAATGCGAGCTTGGTACCACGCTCTCCCATAGCAACGTTAAGCTGCCCCCAATGATCCATCAGCGATTCTCTGCCCTCTGCCCAGTGCCCAGTGCCCAGGACAATCTATCGTATCGGGCAGACCCCGGGGCTGATCTATCGCGCCTGGCTTCAGGGGTAATGAATATCGAAAGGAATCAAAAATAACAGTTCGCTGGGTTACTCGCTGACAGCATTATAATTGGAAGTCTTGATCGATAGGGCGACCGAAGCTCGTGCCGCCGAGAAAGCGACCCCAATCGCCTTTGGCCCCACTTCAGCCACATCGCTCGTGTGTTGTTGTTGCATAAACTTCTCTTGTTCCAGATCCTTACTCTACGCAGTAATCCAGCCCGGATTTGCTTTGACCAAAGAAAACAAGCTCTGAACAAGAACACATGTTGTTCAAACTGACTTCTCGCGTGGCAGGTCCAGACGCGTGGCTGCAACGCGGGAACACGCTTCCTTGCTTATGTATGGCTTTGTCTGGAGCTCTGATTCTCTGATTCTCTGACAACAATGAATTGCTAATTTTAGCCACTCGTATAAAGCATCCCGATAATTATTACGGCAGTTGTTGGGTTTCGCCTCAAGACATTGCTAATGCCTCCGTACCGCTGTGTGAAGTCATCTCGCTTTATTAACTGCTCCTGTATGGCTCGGTACCATACATTCTGCAACGTCTACCGCCTATAATTATCTGTTACCAATTACATGTAAGCCACACCACAGCTACCTTAATCTTGCCATAAGCTATTGAGCCGCAAATGTCATCTGACAGGCTACACCTACTCATTACAGAGCACCATCGAGCTTTATCAATTGGCGTTTCGGATCCTGAGTAACTACAGCTTTTGGCTGTCAACTAGCCTCACACACGTGCTTGAGATGTGCGTTTCCGGTCCAAGCTTTATCAGAGACGGCTCGTAGATCAACACCTCGACCCGGCTGCCAACATGAGCAACGCATCATCCATAGTTCCAAGCCTCTTTCTGCACGATACGTATAGTGCCATCTCATCATCGCATGCAGGCCTGACCTGTGCCTCATTTCGTGGTATAGAACTCCCAGCTTTCTCTACTGCTATTTAATTTATGGTAACAAGACGCAATCTGCATCTTTCATCGACTGGTAGGTACCTTGAAATGATATGTGTGGACCTTGAGATTTCTCGCTTGATCTTCATTAGACGTGTTGCGCGCTTGTACATTCTTGCATGGGTCTGGCGCCTGTATGCCTGGCAAGAAATATCAACGAGGAGGCTGGGAATCATGCCTGCATACGCAACATGTGCCCTAAATCTTGAATTACCAGCCTCTTAGAGGTGGCTGATCCCTGAGATCTTCGACATGGAGTTGAAAAGCTTAAGCCTGAACGTTACCACCACCTCCAGGCCTGTCACCATTCGTGATGCAAGGACAAATGAGCAGCATACGCTCCAATGACACTAAGTAAGAGATCAAATCTTGGCTGTATCATGCGCAGACTTCTTGTCCTTGACTCAAGCGAAATCATCAGAACTCGTTGCATTATTAGGGGTGCTTTTATACCTCAGGCGTTTTTTATTTTTCTT
>QKZZ01001432.1:0-14038 GCA_003521265.1 Cetradonia linearis
AATTTCGGCTGCGCGCGTGGCCCTTTTGGTTGCAACAGATCCTTTCGTACGTAAAGATCCCAAATGAGCTCTCATCGCATCATCTGCTCTCCACTTTGATCTCTTCGTGTTGTTGTCAATGTTTGACATTGGAAAGATTCTGCAGCCTGACTTACGATCTTTGGAGTCCGCATGAAGGGAGCAGTATACATGTAAGAATTGTAAGAGATATCGGAAGAGGAACGATGACGAACACAAACAGTAATTCCGCTGGGTTTCATGGGCAAGGAGAGAAGAGTGCGAATAGGTTTGGCACTTTCTATGGATTGTCATGCCTATACTATGGGGCTTGTTTCACCCGGTACCAAAGCCTTCTATTACCCGATTTCCAGGGCTATGTTTCTATGTCAATGCCATTGAAGCTCAATTGCGCGAGAGATATCTGGGTGATCAGACGATTCACGTCTTACCATCGGAACTCAGATTGGACTTTTGCTCTTCATTCTCGTCCTGGGTACCAAATTTGTCATTACGCGGATTCACAGCAAGGCCATCGATCAGGCGCCCAGCACCCCTTCTGGGTTTGTTGCCTAGTACTTCTTCCACTCCAGTCCATTTCCAACAGATATTTTCAAGTCAAGATCAGATTTAAGACGCATGCAATTTATTTCATACTGTAACCATGGGGTCATGATGATCGTCCCGTTAGTGCTTGCAGATAGCTCAATCTCATCTAAGGCATTATTGTAGCAAGGTTGCACTGTTAGATTTGTTTCGGCCCCATTGCCATACGTTAGCGAGTTTCCAGTGCGAGAATCACGCGAAACACACACCTTTCATCTCAAGTAGGCCTTGCCTAATGATTTGTTGCGTTTTTCGTAGTATAGTCAAATTTGCATCCAGTGAACTGTACGATAGCCTAGCCTCGCAATGGTGATGAGACTCCTCGATTTGCTTATTCAACGGCGTCTCTCTTGGCCTTCATCTCAGCTATGTACTCTGGGCGTTTCTCAGGGAGAAGTGGCACATCTTATAACATCGTAAGCTATGATTTAATTTCTTATTTTCCATTAACATCACGTCTTCCGATATAGACTGGCCGTTGCCCTCTGTCGGCTTGTCTTTGATCAATCTTCGCATGTCGTGGGTTCAGAAAAGCTTGGGATAATGTCGAATGATGTCATTTGCAAGTCATGAAAATAAGAGAATTAGATATGTTTCACGAGTCGAAGATAACTAGAAGATTAAATATTACACACTTTGCTCTCGAACACGAAAATTGTGACGACAAGTTTTTGATCACCTGTTTGTGTCAGGTAAAAGACTAAACTGCAGATCGATTACCCGAACTCGGGGGTAGATGAACCCGGTAAACGAGAATTGTGGTGGCGTAATACAAGGTTGCCGGCGCTGGGACAGATGGTGGGCTGCGGAGAGTTCATATTTAAAGACTGAGCGAAGGAAGCGACGTATTGTCGCGCTTTCCAAACTCAAGATGCAGGAAAGTGCCTTTAAGACATGCAGTATCATCTGCAGTTTTCGATAGTTGTGCGAACTTCAACGCCATATAGAAAATGGAAGCATTCAAACACTCCCCCTTTCCCTCCCATCTACTCACCTAGGCACTCGTCGATCAACCACATTAGATATGTGTTGTAGATGGCCCATTAGCCTTCATCCGACTCCCACTTTGGAGATAGACACGGCAGCTTGAGGTGCAATGAACCGATTCTTTAGCTGTAATGAATGCTTGAGAGGCGGGATAGCCTAGGTGACTTGGATTATTACCATGCTAGGCAAGCGTTAGCACCACGTTCCCGAGCTCTCAACACTCTCGGTCCCATCCAC
This sequence comes from Cetradonia linearis, assembly GCA_003521265.1. NCBI lineage: Eukaryota > Fungi > Ascomycota > Lecanoromycetes > Lecanorales > Cladoniaceae > Cetradonia > Cetradonia linearis. The sequence continues at coordinate 1,828 of QKZZ01001432.1, forward strand.
CATGGCCATGTACCCCATGACTGCCCCTCGTTGTGTTCTCGAGATTGTATTCCTGCTCATAACTGTCGTCATCATCGTCATCGTCGTCACTTTCTTCATCAGTTCTATCGTACGGACTCCCATCGAACGATCCAGTTGAACTCCCACTCGTCCTTAGCTTTTCTCTTCTGTCCATCAGATCTAGATTGGCTATTCTGCCTCAGTAATTTGTGATCAGACCCAGGCGGACTATTAGTAGGAGTCGTGTCAAAAAGATGGTCATTCGCGCGGTCTACTTTCGCTAGGTCCTTTTTGATCTCCCGTCCGATTGCAGGTTAGCGAAATGCCGTTCTCAAGGCAGTGAAATAACTCGCTATCGCAAAAGTCTCAGCAATGTGGTCCAGCAGTACCAGATCAGACGGTTCGAAGGCGTAATTTCGCTATTCAAGTTCAGCTACCAGACGTGCTCCAAATTTGACCAACGATGGGTTTACTCTGTAAGAAGTGACCCAAGCAGTTTCGCTCACAAGTGCAAAAGTGGTGTCACGATCCAGAGGGCCATATCTCTCACACAGAAAGACAAGGGCACCTTTATCTCCGAGAAATTTGCGGGTGTTCGTCTCGCTGATGTCAAATTTTTGTTTGTAGATATGTTGGGCGAGTTGATCATCGTGTATGCGTATCAGAGGCCACAAATTCGAAGTAGTAAAACCTAGCCACGCTAGGTAATTAGGGTCGAGTGGTGATATGACCGGAAGCACGTCTGGCTCAGAGACAGAACGCTCTTGCAACTGTTCAAGATTGTACACGGACTCCGCAATGCCATTACCAAGTTTTACGCGATGGACATGTCAATTTCGTCCTGCAAGTCAGTGGTATTTGTATTCATTTTACAGATCTTTAAGATTAAGGATCTTCCCAAATTCCTCGAAGCTGTACAGAACTGACAAACGAAACGGGCATTACAAAGGGGATATATCGCGGTGAAGCTTGTAGCATTCATAGTCTGTTTTGGGAAGATAATAGCAGATCTTTGCAGCTATCCGTAGGATTGTGAGTCTGGCACATTGTAACCCTACTATGAGCTGGAATCTGGCCAAAGCAGCGGTCGCTATGCGGGAAGCTGCGTCTTTTGAGAGACGTCATCTTGATACTGAAGCGCATAGTTCTTTGCTAATCTTCATCGCCTCTACCGTTTATTCTCCATCATCTGGAAAAAGTCAGAGGACGAACTATACATACAATTGAGCGCCAGCCATTTGGCTGCATCAGGCTCTATCAAGCAAGGGCTTCGGGGGTTATTCACCTTAATCAGTAACGCTCGAGACTCGATAAATCCTCGAAACCGTCATTCTATTTGCAACCAGACCCCAGTGACCGCTCGAAGGCTTTTCGAAGTTCCAAATTCCGCTCTTTCCGCTCGTTCGCATTAAGTGACCGTACTTTCATTTTCGCATCGACTACGTGCTGCGTATACAACATCTCATCGGTTAATCTAGCATCATATCCTCGCAACACCTTTACTAAGATCAGTAACCATTTCAATCACACAAGTAGACCACTCACCCCACTATAGATCCTAGCCATCTCCTCCAGCAACTCCTCATCAGAGCCTTCAAAAGGCGACCGTGCACTATTAGCTCTGTCCTCTTGTTCAGACCAGGAAGGCTAATCTCCAATCCAAATCCATGGCGGCTATAAAGAGATGGCTTGCAGTATCCAATTTAAGCTTGTGGCCTGCCTATGCTTTTGGAATAGATAGACGACGAGGATAGTTAAGTCAGCATGATGGAGGAAAGATAGTGTAACACGTTGTGCAAAGCAAATGGCAACAAGCTTGGAAGTATTGGAGGCAGGTACGAAGGAGCTCCTGCTGATTATTGACATCATAGTAGCGTCGTAGCGGTCGGCATAATGGTTATTGCCGACTCACGGGCCAGGCAAGTATGATATCGGGCGGAAGAATATAGTATAATCTAAGATGCTTCTGATGTGATATCTTCTGGGCTCTTATAGTTGCACTCTATTTACACTAGTGTGAGTATTTGAGAACGGTTATTCATCTGTCACTGAAGCAAACTTCTCAGCCATGTTCTGCAGCAGCTCATCATACTATCGAACAGTCAGCGTGATTCTCAGATATCATCTTGGGCATGAGTACCTTCTTAGATATCTTCTCTTTTCCCTCGGAAGGTACTTCGAACTTCATGCTTCGCAATTCATTCTGAATGCTGGCCGTAGATTCTCGTACTTTAGCCCAGCTATGACCTTGCGCAACGGCCTTTTGACTCTCATCGTGGAAACCCATGAAAGCTTTCATCATGTATTCTGTTTTCCACATTGGACAAAATTGATCGTAATCACTGTAACCATTCTGTTGTAAGAAGTCATCTTTAAGGAGAGCAGCCACATCCAAAGTGATCTTGTCTGGGTCGCCAAGCGCAGATTTACCGACAAGCTGTACAACCTGATCTAAATCTTCGGAGCTTGAAAGCAGCTCTCGGATGCGATCTCTGAGTTTGGGGAACTCAGGGTGGTCTTTCTCGTAATATTTATCTAGAATCGCGGTATATTTGCTGTAAGACAGAGAAGTGTTGATGGACGGGAAATGTTTTCGTTGGGCCAATTTCTTATCCAGGCCCCAGAAGACCTGGACAATGCCGAGAGTACTGCTGGTCACCGGATCTGAAAAGTCACCCCCTGGTGGACTAACTGCGCCGACAATGCTCACGCTTCCTTTGCGCTCTGGACTTCCAAGCGCAGATACCTGGCCAGCTCGCTCATAGAAAGAGGCCAATTTGGCTCCTAGATAGGCAGGAAAACCTTGGTCTGCAGGCATTTCACCCAACCGGCCGGAGATTTCACGAAGAGCCTCAGCCCATCTTGATGTCGAGTCAGCCATCATAGCGACGGCTTTCCCTTGATCACGGAAGTATTCCGCGACAGTGATACCAGTGTAGATGGACGCTTCTCGGGCAGCCACAGGCATATTCGATGTGTTAGCGATGAGAGTTGTGCGTTTCATGATGGGTTCTTTTCGGCCGTTAATGTCAATAGAAAGCTAGCAAATTCAGCAGTGCGTCTCTCAGATGGAGAAAACCATTTCTCGTACCTCAGGAAAGTCCATGAGCACTTCAGCCATCTCGTTCCCCCGCTCGCCGCATCCAACGTAGACAATGATGTCGCTATTCGAGAATTTTGAGACCGATTGACTGATGACCGTCTTTCCACATCCGAAAGCACCAGGGATACACACGGTCCCTCCTTGTACGCTAGGAAAGAGAGCATCTAGCACTCGCTGACCGACAATGAATGGCGAATCTGAGGGCAATTTCTCCGTAACAGGTCTTGGTACGCGGACTGGCCATGTATGCATCATGCTGTAATCTGACTTCTTCCCATCAAATTCCACCTCCAGCACCTTCTCATCAACGGTATAGCTGCCCTTCTCTGCAATATGGGTGATTGTACCTCTCGCACGAGGTGGTAGCAGGATCTTATGATCGTCCAGAAGACTGTTCTCGTACACACTGCCGAAGATGTCGCCTCCCGTAATATGGTCGCCAACCTTAAGCTTCTCAGGAGTGAAGTCCCACTTAACCTCTCTATTCAGCGAAGGTACTGAAATGCCACGAGGGATGTAGATGGAGTCGGCGACGGAGGCGATGGATTTTAGGGGACGTTGAATACCGTCGTAGATCGTTTCCATTAAGCCAGGACCTAGTTCAACTGATAGAGGCTTCCCAGTTCGCATGACAGGATCTCCCACAGTCACACCAGCTAGGCGACGCGCCAGTCAGCCATTATCTATTGTTCGAATTCATGTGGCTCCTCGTACCAGTCTCCTCATACACTTGTATTGTAGCTTTGTCTGCTTCGATTCGGATAACCTCTCCCACCAAATGATCGTGACCCACTCGGACCTGGGAGCTGTCGTCAGGCTGTTTGAGCTCTATCAGGGTGTCCAAGTCTTCGTACCAGCTCGTACATAGCACATCCTATCATGTTCTCTGCCACAACAACAGGCCTGTGTGTATCAGATCGATATCCTCTCCACCTTTTTCAAGACTTGTGGCATACCCTGAGACCGAAAAAATAGAACCTAACTTCATGTCAGTAAGACCGCACGCAATGACCGAAGATACGATTGCGGCCATAAACTTACCGTACTGCTCTTCGCCAGCTTCTTCGCGGGACCGCTTTGATTTTTTCTTCTGTGATCGCATTAGTAAAGCCGGAGCTCCTATCATAGCCACAACACTGGAGCTTACTGAAGCCATTTCGTGAAAGTCCGTTAGCCCAGCAGAGGCTTCGTCGTTGAGCTTCAGAGAGGGCGTAGGATGCGAAGGAGAGGTAGGCGAGATAGGAAGAGGTGGCAAGCCGTCAACTCCTTCCTCGACAGGCTGCTGCCAATATTCCTGCGGTAGAGAAATATGGGTAGGTTGTTTGCTAACGAGGTCCCAGAGTGAATTTCGAGCTCTCAATCGAGGTCCAAGACCGAGCATACACCTTTAGATCGATTGGTCTAGATAAAGGGAAGTTTGAGGCCTAATCTAGCATCAAGCTCGTCATACATCATACATTTGATGGAGGCAACGTCAAACCGCTGCTAAGGGACTGCCGCTGCAGGGGACATTTAGGCGCCCGTAGCCTGGAGACGCCCTAATGGGCGCCCCCCCCTTCTTGAGGCCTCTTCCTTCCTATCTTCAGTCCCCTTATCCGACTACCTACTCAGTCACGTCACGCTTTGCAGCTGGCACGTGGCACGATACGTCTTCTTTCAGTCGGTTCGAAGATCTTGCAAGACTGAGACTGATATCGCTGGGCGATTCCAAAAAGAGGTGCAATGTTCCCTTGGGAAGATCATGCACATGCTTGCTGTGCCCCTGACCAAACACATCTGTACAGTACAGCGTAGAGAGCAGAAGATTATACTGGGGTGATGTGAGACACTGTATTGCTCTCAGGCATTCTAGAACTCTATCGTGTGCATCTGATGTACTTGCTTAAGCATGATTGGCTACCCGTACACTTATTATTGGTACATGTCGGCCTCAGTAAGCGGCCAGGCCAGGCTTCAACTCACCCCAACTGAACACCTCCCTACCCTGAATTATCCTGACCTTCATGCCCCACCGCAAAAAGGAGTTTCTGTATGACGGAACTTCTGTGCAGCTTCAACCACCTTCCTGACACCGAATCTTTCGTCTAAATCTGCTGTAGCCACCCCTCCAAAGCCGTGCACCCCGTTATCCGGCTTGTGAACGAGCCGCCGTCTCTTACTGGCCTCAATCAGACACCGAAGCTCCCTGACGACCTCCGACATATGCTACAATCGACCATCTCATTCGAATTGTCAAAGAAGACTCCACAGAGGCAGCGAGTATCAACAACTGTGCCTTTCTTCGTGTAAAGCAGGAGACGGGCTAGAGAACTACAAAGCCTATGAGATAATATATTGCACGGAAAACTTGTCTCCAGAATTGCTGGGAGCTCTGAGACCTGAGCCTCAGCCAGGGAAAGCGGTTTCTCCGCGTTAGTCGTCCTGGCTGACGAAGCCCCCCGAGATCATCAAGCCCCATTCGCCGCCGACCACCCATCCGCTTCGACTGCCCCAAATACTTCTGCCCTGCAGACGACCTCAGCCCAAGTCCTCCCACCCAGCTACATACAATCTCATAGTACGACAGGGGAGCAGTACATACTAGAGCCTCTATCAGAGCCTCGAGCAGGACGACCAGCAAACGTCCAGGGAACGAGTTCAAGGATTAACCCTCGGCGGCGACGGAGAAGTCCCTCCTCTTTGGAGGAAGGTACCGAGCTTAGAGCCGAGCTCCTATATTCAGGGACTGGAAAGCTTGAAGAACCGCTGCGGAAGCGCCAACGAATGACCAACGAAGCGATGCGGTTGGACCCTACGTCTACAAGTTCGAATGGTACACAACATCATGCAAACGGCTCAGCAATTGTCCCTCAGAAGAACGGAATTGCTTCCACAAACGGCCACTCGTCTCCCACCAACGGAACCTCGTCTCAACATCAGAATGGCTATTCAACATCGGTAGTAAAGAGAAGCCCCAACTTCTTCGGATATGACAGGGAGGAAGTTACACGGCTGTTGGTACAAGGCTTAGGCGATCTGGGATACCACAGTGCTGCGAACAGGCTAAGTCAAGAGAGTGGGTATGAGGTGGAAAGCCCTGCAGTCTCAGCGTTTCGGAACGCTATCCTTCAGGGGCAGTGGTCCGAAGCGGAGTCATTATTATTTGGGCTCGATTCTGAAGCAGACGGTGGGGGTGTCAGCATTGGCAATGGGGAGTGGCAGCGCAACGGGGATTGGCAGCGCGATGGGGATTGGCAGCATATAAGAGGACTCAAATTTGCCGAAGGGGCGGACCCGGACAGAATGAGGTTCATAATCCGAGAACAGAAATACCTCGAGCTCTTAGAGAAAGAGGATACAGGGAGGGCTATGATGGTTCTACGCCATGAGTTGCAACCATTACATTACGATAGAGCACGACTAGATATTCTCTCAGGGTAAGTCAATTTACTATGTCTCGCAGGAACGGTGTCTAGACAATGAGGAATATCGAAGCTAACCATTTTTAGTCTGTTGGTCTGTTCATCAGCCGAGGACCTGAGGAATGATGCTCAATGGGACGGTGCATCTGGCACTTCCAGGCAACACCTGCTCCAAGAACTATCAAGTACGATATAATCCTTCCTTCCTGAAGCTCGACTAAAGCAAACTACTAGAGTCAATATCACCATCAGTCATGATACCAGAACATCGGCTAGGAACTTTACTGGGCCAAATAAAGCAGAGCCAAATCTCGAAGTGCTTGTATCACAACCCCTCGTCTGCACCGTCGCTTTTCGTAGATCATATGTGTGATCGAACGCAATTCCCACTTCAAACTATCGTCGAGCTTACTCAAAGCGAGGGAGAAGTTTGGTTCGTCGAATTCTCACACAACGGTAAGAGGCTTGCTGCAAGTGGCGAAGACAGCCACGTTGTGATCTACGATACAAGCAACTTTCAAGTACGGCATACTCTCCGAGAACATACAGCGGGAGTCGTATTAGTCGCGTGGAGTCCAGATGATTCGAAGCTAATCACATGCTCCAAAGATCAAACAGCTAAAGTATGGGATATGGATGTACGTTTTACTTAACTAAGGGCGTTTGCGGATGTCTGACTGATCTCTTGAACAGACTGGGCAACGTATAGTGGAGATCAAACACCATGAAAAGTCTGTGACAGTCGCTTGCTGGACGCCTGATGGACAATCATTCATCACAGGATCACATGACTTAGAATCTCAGCTATGCTTATGGACTATGGATGGCCGCCCTACATACAACTGGACAATTGACTACCGAGTACAGAATTGTGCTATCACGCCAAACGGGCGGCGTATGGTAGTCATCTCGGTTGAGCAGCAAATTTCTGTTTACGACTTTTGGACACGGGAAGAAGAATACAGTATCATGATGAAGGACAAAATGACCAGTGTCAGCATTAGCCGGGACTCGCGTTATATGCTTATAAACATGGCCAGCGATGAGGTACACCTGGTCGAAATCGAAACGGCAGACATATGCCGTAGGTTCCTCGGACAGAAACAGGACATGTTTATAATACGAAGTTGTTTTGGTGGTGCAGATGAGAATCTCATTATCAGCGGTAGTGCAGGTAGCCTTCCCCCTCCGCACTGTGAGATGGCACACTAAAAGAGAGAACAGATTCCAAGGTCTATATATGGCACAAAGAAAATGGCACCCTGATTGAGACTCTCGAGGGCCACTCGAGAGGTTGTGTAAACACGGTTGCGTGGAATCCCGCAGATCCGTGTATGTTTGCCTCCGGAGGGGATGATTCGAAAGTCAGGATGTAAGTTCTTAGGGCAATGCACTTCGGCTACCCTGGTGGTTTCTAACATACTCGTCAGATGGTCAAAAGAGCCTAATCCGAATAGTTCAAGGCGGAGAAGATTCAGCTCTCATTCCTCAACGCACCGCGGTCATGGTGGCCGCATAACGTATGAGCATTAAGCGAGCATAGTCTAGATAGCATAAGGTATTGTATAGGCAATTTGTTTTGCATAGCAGACCACGGCATCTACTTGGCGTCGGAGGATCATCTGACTTATGAGCATGAGCATGAGCATGAAGGCAAGAAGGTCAGGAGTCCAATCAACGTCGATCGGGATCGTATGAAAGAGATGGCATTGGAGACTGTAGACAGTATAAGTCGATATCAATAGAAATATACCATTCGAACGCTGTAATGCAAGGAAGCGAAGGGACAGGGAGTAGCGCATCCGCAAAGTGTCTATAACCGTTTTGGGCTTGGCGCGCTACAGGGGTGCAGCGTACCGTGCGTACCTAATTTCGTATCAATAGAATAATACGTGTTGCGGCCTCAAGATTTCAACAAACAACCGCCCTCAGCTTACTCCAGCAGCCCACAGAACTCTATAATACACTCGAGACCTACCCAGACTGATACAGACCTCATCCACCATGGCCGCCCCTCCTGGCCAATCGTAAGTACACCAAATACCAAGATATTGCGGCCTAAGCTGAAATACCGTGCAGGATCAATGTCAACGACCCCCAGCTTATTACCTTAGTGAACAAACTACAAGATGTCTTTACAACAGTTGGTGTATGTGCTGGAGCTTCTCTCAAAGTGCCCCCATGCTCCGCCGCTTTACAGGCTAATCTTCCTTTGTACAGGTTCAAAATCCTATAGATCTACCTCAGATAGCGGTTGTCGGCTCACAGTCGAGCGGAAAGAGCTCGGTGCTAGAAAATATAGTTGGCAGAGACTTGTGCGCTCTGCCTAGCGAGCTCGAGAGGAGACGTAGCTGACATGAACGCTACAGCCTACCAAGAGGGACCGGCATTGTCACACGACGGCCACTCATTCTCCAACTTATCAACCGAGCTCCTCCTGCTAACCTTCAAGCAAATGGCGTGAATGGTGGCATGGACACAACTGACAAGCAAGCAAACGTTGACGAATGGGGCGAATTTCTCCACATACCTGGCCAGAAATTCTACGACTTTAACAAGATAAGAGATGAGATTGTCAAAGAGACAGATTCCAAGACAGGGCGGAATGCGGGAATATCACCGGCGCCTATCAACCTTCGAATATACTCCCCCAACGTTCTTACCTTGACCCTCGTTGATTTGCCCGGTCTAACGAAGGTGCCTGTGGGTGACCAGCCAAGAGATATCGAGAAGCAGATTAAGGATATGGTCTTGAAGCAAATACAAAAGCCGAATGCTATTATCCTTGCTGTCACGGCCGCGAATACAGATTTGGCAAACTCAGATGGTCTAAAGCTGGCTAGAGAGGTGGACCCAGAAGGTCAACGAACAATTGGTGTGCTCACAAAAGTTGACTTGATGGACGAGGGCACAGATGTGGTTGATATTCTGGCTGGAAGGATCATTCCGCTACGGTTGGGTTATGTACCAGTCGTCAACAGAGGGCAAAGGGACATTGAGAACAAAAAGGCTATTTCTTACGCGCTTGAGAATGAGAGATCCTTCTTCGAAAACCACAAGGCATATCGAAATAAGGCCTTGTACTGCGGAACCCCCTATCTTGCGCGAAAGCTCAACCTAGTAGGCCCACCTCCTGACATACCTCTTACAAGTGCTGATATTGCTAGATCTTAATGATGCACATTAAAAACACCTTACCCGACATCAAAGCCCGCATATCTTCATCACTTCAAAAGTACACGGCAGAGCTAGTCCAGTTAGGCAGTGACTCTATGCTCGGCAACAGTGCAAACGTTGTCCTTCAGATCATAACGGAATTCTGTAACGAATACCGGACAGTTCTGGATGGCAACAGTCAAGAGCTGTCAAGTGTTGAACTGTCGGGTGGTGCCAGAATCAGCTTTGTCTTCCACGAACTATACTCGAACGGTGTGAAAGCGGTAGACCCGTTCGACCAGGTTAAGGACATCGACATCCGTACCATTCTATACAACTCGTCTGGTTCATCACCAGCGCTCTTCGTCGGCACAACGGCCTTTGAGCTTATTGTAAAGCAGCAAATCAAGCGATTAGAAGACCCGAGTCTGAAGTGTGTTTCATTAGTATACGACGAGCTCGTCCGCATCCTCACAGGCCTACTAACAAAGCAGCTTTTCCGAAGGTATCCCTCGCTGAAAGAGAAGTTCCATCAAGTTGTGATTGCCTTCTTTAAGAAAACCATCGAGCCGACGAACAAGCTCGTCAAAGATTTGGTGGCAATGGAGGCATGTTATGTCAATACAGGCCATCCAGACTTCCTCAATGGGCATAGGGTAAGTGGAGTCGCCTCCCAGTACAGGCACATGGAACTATATTATGGCCATAAATTTAGGGGGAGTATATATATAGCTAACTTTCCTCTAAAGGCAATGGCAATCGTCAACGAACGAAACGCCAAACCTACTCAAGTCGACCCCAAGACAGGCCGCCCTCTTCCTCCTGCTGTGCCACCACGAGCTGCTAGCCCGTCGTTAGAGCTGCCACCAGATAACAGTTCGGGCTTCTTTGGCAGCTTCTTCGCACCGAAGAACAAGAAGAAGATGGCTGCTATGGACTCACCACCACCGCAATTGAAGGCATCAGGCACTCTTTCCGAGAAAGAGGTGAATGAAGTTGAAGTTATTAGTATGCTAATTCTTGTTACATATATTTCTAATAACTTGCTGACCGCTACTATAGAGCTATTGATTAATTCTTACTTTAGCATTACGCGTCGGACGATGATAGATATGGTACCTAAAGCAATCATGCTGAACCTCGTACAGTGAGTCTTCTAGCTCTACGCTCCGTGCATGGAAAGACCAATATTCACGTGCATAACAGGTTCACCAAGGATGAGATGCAACGCGAACTCCTCGAGCAAATGTACCGTACCACTGAACTCGATGATCTTCTAAAAGAGAGCGACTACACCATCAGAAGGCGGAAAGAATGCATGCAAATGGTAGAAAGTCTGGGCAAGGCGAATGAGATTGTTAGTCAGGTACAGTAAGGAGCTGGCATGATGGGTGTTTTAGTAGTCTCTTTTGTGGTGGGGCTCGTTTTATTGGTGTGCAGGCATGATACCTCTGTTCAATACTGTTCCGGCGTCACTTATACACTTCTTCAGGGCTTCCTACCATGAAGAATAAATTGTCGTTGCTCAAGCCAGCGAATGCAGATCAGATAGATATACGGGGATGATTGTATTGAGCGCGTTTTAGAGGAGCCCTTCTTTGATATAACCTACACAATCACACTTCACCGTTGCTGCTCAAGTGGTCTGGTCGTTTACTGATGTTCTTTTTACATACACATGTCTTTGTCGAGAAAGTATGCCAAACCAAACATTCTACTTTTTTCATGAGTTTTTTTCACATGCACATGTCTTTGCCAAAAAAGTACGCCAAACAAGATATTCATTCCAAGATCCAAAACTTTCTATCTAGTCCAACTCAACTTTTGTCATGTGAAAAACAGCTTTGAAATACTAATTTGATGTTTCTCTTCCCACGAATCCTCAACCTTTTTCACCCCTACAATTCAAGCTCTCTTGATTGCTTTCTCTATACAAAAATAATACATTGCTCAAGCCTGCTCACGGTCCACCGTACAATGTCCAGACAACAAGAAGCCGGATTCCACGATATGGCCACCAATCTCTCAACAATGACGCTTCGGTCTCGCGCTCAACCTCGCAGCAATGGTACCCACCAATCGAGTCCATCCCAGACACGAGCATCAACATCACCGACGAAGAACGCTCGAGCTCACAACAATGATACCCGCCAATCAGGGTCATCCCAAACAGGATCATCAACACTACCAATAAGGGAGGATGATGATTATGATATAGATCTTATAGGGGTGAGCGCCAATTATGACAGAGACCTGTGGCTACAACCGTATCCTCCCTTCAGCCGGGCAAGACTATGGCCAGCGGCACATCGGTCCCAATCATGCACAATGACCACGGTCCGCACCTCCATCGAGCGATTGCTAGGTCCCGCGGCGACAGATGCCCTCGCAACCAAAAAGATAAAGGCCCACCGCATCAGCAAAGACCGGGTAAAGAGGCAACAGCGAAAAAGACCGGAGCCACACAGTCCCGAGGTGGTAAGTCCCCTGAAGAGAACCACCTCCACCGATAGCACCTCATCTCAGAACACTACAACCTCCGAAAATACAA
>QKZZ01001440.1:0-10335 GCA_003521265.1 Cetradonia linearis
AATCTCCCTGGCCCCCCTTACCCGTTGGCCCCAATATCAAATCCGGGATAAGCACATTAATCAGATACCCGCCCGCGCCAACGCCGTCACAAGCCACGAAACTAGATGTTAGACAGACTTCTAGAAGCTCCTTCTAGTGTCGGTTAGCGGGATAGGGATGCCGATCACGGGATAGCTCGAAGGGAGAAGTTTCTAGCGGGTTTCTAGCGGAATTCTAGCGTTTCGATCGGTGAGTGGAATTAGGCAGACCGAGGGGGAGGGAACGAAGGAAGGGAAGGGGTGGAGACGGCAATTGCCTGTTTTTTGATTGAGACTTTTGCAGGGAGGATGGAACGAGGCTTAGCGAAGCCACTTGTGATGAGAGTCTGAGACATGCATGATGTGAAAATTTTTCAAATCATTGCGAACTTGTCACAAAGCAGCATAGTCTCAACGGCGAGGTTGATGGGGCTAGATGAAATGACTGATAGCAACTTTAGTGAGTCACCACGGCTCGGGGGAACACACATCAAGCTACAATAATAACAACAATAACAACAACAACAACAGCAAGTGAGACCAGCCAATCGGTCCACGCCACCCGGAGCCCGTCTCGTATCCGGACTCATCAGGGTACTTGAATCAGGCCCCTTTTACGTATTCAGTCGCAATCACCAAATGTATGAATCGAATCAAACGAAGATCGACTAGCGTCGAAGAGACGAAGAATCTTCTACCGAGAGTCGACCCTGAATCACCTCCACGCCTCGCCAAGTCGAGTCATGACCGCTGATCCCTGATGATCTCACAACTACTCTCGGCTTCTGGCATGGTATTTGTTTGACAGCATCGTGCAGTGCGCATGCATAATATTCCATAACCATCTACCGTAAGGGACAGCCTACCCCCTTCCCCATTCATGATTCGAGCTCGAGCTCGTGGCGCACCCCCCTCACCGATTTAGGATCGATATGGCAAATTACATCGAGGACGGGGTGCAATTCGTTACGTGATAACGATGATTTTATGGGCAGCCTTACGCGAGTCCTCACCACAGTGGCTTAAGACGAACGCTCAACTGTGTTGCTGACTTTACCTGCTCAGTGCAATGCGTCCGATGATGCCTTGTTATCATCACAGCACACTTTGGAGACCTGGAAGTCTGACTTGGGGACTTTGACGAGCGAACGGGCAAAAGGGAGCATGCATCTCGCAACCTAAGGCTTCGCAATGGCGTTCAATTTGCATGCCTAGACTGACTACTACTGAAATGCTACTTCAAAATTCCAATGCATTGCGCCTTGTAGCCAGTCAGAATTGGAGATGCCTGGTTAGTTCGAATAGGTATTCGTAATCAAACGTTTTTGATAGATAGGTGTATGGTGTACATAGCGCAACCATAACGATTATGGTTGCATTATGGAACACAATGTGGTCTTGGATGCCTCAAGTGCCATCATACGCTATCTTTTGAGAGACCTGAGCTGTTCTAGCTGACTAAGCTATCTAGACCAATCGCACCTTCCTTCAATTTCATGTCCATTTCGCAGTAACTATTGACGACTTTGAACAGTCTGTAGATATGTTTTTCTGAGGTCTAGTCAAAATCTGTATTAGCTTTGTAGCCCAATCTCACTGGCCCATGCCACAACGGCCACGTCCTGCAAGCCTGAGGCCAGCCCCATCGCTCGATCTTTGGAAATAGACTCGGTGGGTACGCATGACAGAGCTTTCGATAGCGTGGAATCCTTAACTGATGAGACGATTCATGCCTCGAGAATGTAAACGAACAGGGACTATACTATCTCCAAAAGTCTCTCACTGACTCCTCATGGTTTTAAGATGGAACTTGCAGAAGTCCCCTGTAGCATACATGCTTAGAGCAAGTCTTGCTGTGCCCCTGTAACCTGTTGGGGTTGAAGAAAGGGTTATGCTTGTTCACAAGGTCCTTTGCTTCCGGCAGATTGCTTGTGCTTTTGTAATAGAAGAGCCTAATCGAATGGGAGATGGTCATGTCGGACTTGATCTCAAAGACAGATCACTCTTTGAGGACATCAATGTTTACGCTATCGATTTCAATTGCGATGCCCTAGGGATCTTGCATACCTTGCCTCCGCTTGATAAGCTCTATGCACGATTACTAGAATGATTGCTTATTCATATGCAGGGAGCCATCGTTAGTATTTTAGCCTCGAATAACGAATTCAGCTAGGAATGAGTTAGGTACATGACTGCTTTCGACCGCGATAAGACACGTGGGGGTGGCAAGACTTTTCGAGTGCAGTCATAGATACCAGGATAGTCAATCCTTCAGAAACAATCCCAAGGTCCGAAGACATGAGGTGGTCTGCACATTCGTTCAGCGATGAAGGCTTTCTCGTATCTCGGAACAAATGACGCTGGATAGTGTACTTGGTGTAAAGGAACGAGCTGTGGGATTCTTTTGGGCCTTGAGGTTTTAACATGGCCGAAGTGTAGCAAAGCGGCTTCCCTGTAGGATGTCTTGAATAACAAGCGATCCAATAAAGACGCCCAAAACGCACGTCCACAGCGCCTTGCGCCTTTTTGGGTGTTTTAGTGCTCTTAAGAGGCTTTTGCTAGGAAGATGAAACACAGGGTCATCTATAATGGTGAACGTCTTGGTGGCGTGCAGAGCTTCCATAGCTTCTGTAGTCTCACCGGATGTCATGGAATTCACCATCCCTACAACAGCACTCGTATCACTCCACCCGCATCACTTTCTCACCAAGTAGCTAAGTACGCATCATTAATGCGTCGACTATCAGCGCTCGAACTCGGTCCCGGAGTCCATATTTTTGTTGGGTTCTCGCGCAATTCCCAGCCGGTTTTCTTGGTGGTGGCGTGATTACCCTAGTATTTAAGAAGTCTTCCACGACTCCGCCAGCTTCCAAGTTCTTTGCTGGCGGTTGCCTCTGTCAAGTCCCTGGCGCCATTTCGCCAGAAATGACAGCTTGATTCTAGGGAGTGTCTGCAGTCCGTCCTTCCCTATATTTGCCTATATGGGGAATCTCAATAACAGTCTTGGCTGCAGCCTCCTTGGAGGCTATAATGACCTCCCTAGCACTTCCCCCTAGCTATGGATTCTTGCCTTATCTCGCCCTTAGAGACAGCCTCGACACCAGTCTTGCCACTGGTCGTTCCGGGTGCTCTGATCAGGCTCTTTTCTGGGTCTCAACACCTCTGAGTTTATGTCGAAACCGTTCTTTGGTCATAGAGGCGCTAACGGTGCACTGTTCCTTCAGATTGCCTTTCGTCCTACGTGTGGGTCAACGTCGTTCAGCAAACTTTCTTCTTGCTACTTAGCTGGTGAGGGTCATTTTGTGAGGAGCTTCGGATGCTAGGTCATGTCTTCGACGCTTAGTGGAAGATGAGAGTGTGCGCCACCAGGTTTCAGAAAGCTTGCATGAGTAGATGGCATGTCTGCAATAATGGCCAGCGCTGCTGCCCTGCCGCTTTAAGCGAGCTGCTAGGGTGACCTCTCTCTCTCGTGGAACTCTGTAATTGCTCAAGGATGACCAGTTGGGGAATAATCCGGACGAATACAATACAGACGCATCTCTAAGTTTTTCTCATCCACTAGAGGGTACCGTGACTAATAGCACAAGATTCATCAAAGATAGCGTTATATTTACTACTATAGCAAGGAATAGATGAGCTCAAACACCCAAAGCGTTACACGCAAACCGGTTGAAATTGGCCTGTTCGGGATGAATTTTGGTGCTATATAAGCCTAAGCTCTCGCTACCTGTGAATATTGTTCAATCTGTTCATCAAATTAGGGTAAGAAATGCCTACGACAATGCCTTATTTAGCGCTGGTAAACTGGCATCGCCTTGTCTGAGTTGTTGTCTATTCTGAAAGTATAGGCCTGAATCAGCAATTTCCCCTATTCACTCTTGGGTCGACAGTGCTATATCTGCAATAGCATACACCCAATATCCTCTCTCCTCAGCACGGTACTAATCCAACAAAAATGGCAAGTAGTCTATGTACCTTCTGTCTGGAAGAGCACATCACCATCACAAGTCGTGTGCTAAGCTTCCGCAAGCTAAACAAAAAGGATGTCACCTCTGCACGATATTCTAGAATAAAATTAACTGATTCAGAACACTTCCGCGAACTCGACGATACTGATCGTAGGCATACCCACTTCATCAGCTACGAATTTTTTGAATGAATGAATGGAAAATTATCCTACCAAGCCATAGACGCCAACGCATAACTATAAAAGCTCTCAATTTGGCCAGACACGGCATCTATGGGCTGATTCTGGAAAGTAGAGTTGTCAAACGGACCTGGCGGAGTTACTGGCTCAATTATCAGGGGAGTATCTTCGTAAGGAATAAAGCCTTCTAGTCCCAGCAAGTCAGTGACTAATAGTACAACAATGTGTTTGTTTGACAGGCGCACCTCGTTCGTCCATACGTCAAAGCGTAAAGTACCGAGATTGTGGAACTCATGATAATAATGTTACTGGTATATTCGATGTGCTTCATCTCCTGGAGAAAGACTGTTCCCTTCTGGTAGCTCATATGCAAGGAGAAGGACAGCAATGCCAAAGCCACACCACCCATCCACTCCAAATCAGAGGAGGTGCATTAATTTTGGATTCTGAAGGTTGACTCGCAGTACGATTGGTGAAGAATACCCATCGCCATGTGGTCAAGTCCACAATCAAGGTGCCCACGAAGTACACGGTGAGTACCAAGACCCTGAGATTCCCACGCTTCCCCCATGGAACCAGGTCTGATACGATACGTCCACAATAATATTGATACCTCCAAAGCCCAGACCCTGAATGGCACTTCCCGCTATCAACATCCTGCCATTGGTTGCGCCATCACAGATCCCACTACCCAAAGTAAAGAGAGCGACGATAGCCACAGCCAGCTATCTACGTCAAAGATATTCTTTAGCTGTCCCAAAAGCGGTTGAACGGCGGCACTAGGAACCATAAGCCGCTTACACAAACTCCCATCCATGCTATATGAACATCTCTGCGGACGCAAAGCAAAAAAAATAGCTGGGGAGATTGTATTAGCGAGAGCGAGGTAGATTATCATTCTTGGTCACGAAGAAGACGTTAGTGATCCAAATGTATTTGGGTCCGAGACCTAAGTCACGGACAATTATAGACAATGAAGGAACTACGACTGTGTTTTCGAGAGCGCTCAAAATTTTGGTGATGCACAGAGACGCGATAATGGCCCGGAAACGAATCTTATTCTCGCCTAAGTGAAGGTAAATACTGCCAGCACTTGGTTTCTGTACGACAAGCTCCGAACATGTCGTAATTATTGCTTCCTTGGAAGCTGAAGTCGAGGCCATGGTTTCTGCTTCGCGCTCCTGCGTTTGATAGATGTCTTGTGGAAGGTAAGTCAGGGCAAGGTGGAGGAGAGATCAGAGGAGAGATTTTGACAAAGAGAATGACAGAAGCAGTCTTAGGTAGACCCAAATCAGCTAGGCCTAATGACATGGTTAAAGATATCCCTTTGGACGGATTTCTGCCGTGGAAGGATTCTCAATATCACCGATGCCGGAACTTCAATCACTCCGCCTGAGGTACCAAGTCAAGAAGCACTCGGAGAGAAGTTCGCTCGATTCGCAGATGATTGGCCTTGGCTCTCTTCACAGAGGCGTTCAAGCTTATGTATTCTCTAGAAGCAATGTCTCGCGGAGGCTGATCTGCAACACGGAGGAACCACGAGGATGCAGACTGCGGGTACGATCATTGATAGCGGGCCAACGAGGCTGTGAGTCGGACCGGTAATGTCAGTTTCAGCGATTTCGTTTCCTACGGATTATGGGATGTAGTGACATAAGTCATGCATAGCGAATTGAGATCTGCCTTTTGTTGTTGTGTACGTTTCTCGTGGAATTATGCGATGAGCCGACGTCTTCTGGTATGATTCTCCAGCAGTCAACACACCTAACATGCGGATCAAAAAGCAATGCTTAGTGCTTCAGCAGTAGTCAAGAACCAAATGTAAACACACATTACACTAAGCTTCCGATTCTTATAAAATTCCAGACGTTGGAGAAAGCCCGAAGACAACGACATTGATGCGTCTTAATACGAATATCTTTTCTGCTCAAAGGCCCTATCAGAATTCCATATCAAATAACTAAAATCTCTGCACACCAATGATTGTGTCGTTCCTTGCGTTTCTGATTGTTATGAGAAACCTTACATCGATATCAGCATTAGGCAAGGCTTTACTTAGGTAGGAATACCTGATATATTGACCAGCGTTCCATTGACTGCTTCCCTTGCTCGAGGAGGTAATTCTACTAGTGGTATGAGCTAGGTCTGCGCGCTTAAAGCATAGTAATTTCTTGCATCTAGATGCTGTTGTTCCATGCGATGGTTAAGCCTGATGTTGATGATTAGTGCAGACATCTTCTTTCCCTGGAAGTCCTACGTGCAGATTGCTCCGAGATCGTCGTACTTATCCGTAGCTTGTGATGGTATATAATGTAGGTAGAATTCCTAACTTTGATTTAAAAGGGATATGAGACTTTTGAAATAGGTTTTTGGCGATAGTTATATTTGCTGTTCTCAACGTTTGGAGGTATCTACGTAATAATATCAACTCGACCGCTTAAGTAATTATTCATGAGAGTCATCACTATGTGCAATTTGTACGACGTTTATACACGCTTCCGCATCCCTTTACTCATAAAGATCCATATCCGCATTCCCATCCTCCAACAACCCCGCCGCTTCATCCTCAGCCTCATCCTCATAAATCATAGCATCCTCATCATCATCTTCACTGTCGCCATGGTTGGGTAGTACGGTAACTCGTCCATCTTCCATTTCGACTCTTGCATCCTCGCCGTCTTTTACGGCGCCCCTAAGTATCAAGACAGCAAGTCTGTTCAAGACCTCCTTCTCGATCAAGCGAGCGAGTGGTCGTGCACCATAAGCGGGTGAGTAGCCAGCGGCGCCGAGGTAATCTTTGACTTCGTCGGAGCACATGATCTTGACTTTGCGATCGTTTAGCTGGAGGCGTTTTTGTATTTCCTCGAGACGGACATCGACGATCTTTCTGATCTCTTTTCTTGTGAGGCGGTTGAAGATGACGATACTGGAGATTCTGTTCAAGAATTCAGGTAGAAAGTAGTCGCGTAGAGATTGCATAACCAATTCCCGAGTAGTGCCGTCAATCTTGCCATCAGCTGCATTCGGACGAGCGAGATATTCAGCACCGAGGTTGGATGTCATGACGACTATGCAATTCCTGGCGTCGACGATACGTCCCTGCCCATCAGTGATTCGGCCGTCATCCATAAGTTGGAGTAGCACGGTCAGTACTTCCTTTGCCGCTTTCTCGACTTCGTCGAAGAGAAGGATTGAGAATGGTCTACGGCGCAGATTTTCGGTCAATTGTCCACCAGCATCGTGGCCAACATATCCTGGAGGCGCGCCAATCATGCGAGACAGGGAGTGTCGTTCTTGATACTCGGACATGTCAAACCGGATCATAGCTTTGGGATCATCGAAGAGGAATTCTGCAAGGGCCTTCGTGAGTAGCGTTTTACCTGTACCAGAAGGACCACAAAAGAGGAATGAGGGCGGTTGATTGGGGTTGCTGAGGCCAGATCTCTGTAGTCGAATGGCATTTGAGACGGAAGTAACGGCTTCTTTTTGGCCAACAACGATTTTGCCCAAGACTTTCTCCATATGCAACAATTTGTCCTTCTCCGAGGTACGTAGGCGTGTCACAGGAATGCCGGTCCAACGGGCTACAATCTCATTAATCTGGTCGACTCCCACAGCATCTGTGAGCATAGCTTCGCCTTCAGCACCGGTCCGATTGTAGAGATCTTGGTCTGCTTTGGCACGTTCGGCTTCGAGCTGCTCGATGCGAGCCTTGGTGTCAGGCATGGCGTAGTAGAGCAAGTCGGAGGCCGTTTGGAGGTCCTTCATTCGTTCTGCCTCCTCTTGCTTGACTTTCAATTGGTCGTATTTTATTTTGGCCTCCTGAATTTCTCTACTGCGCTCCTTCTCGCTTTCATACTTTTCACGCATGGGCTTCAAGTCTTCCTCAACATTGGCGGCCTCTTGTTTTGCCTGTGCAAGACGTGCACGAGCTGCATCATCCTTTTCGCGCTCCAGAGCATGAATCTCTATCTGCAGCTGTCTGAGCTTGCGCTCCATAGTGTCGAGCGCCTCTGGTTGAGATTCTCGAGTTACTCGGACAGCGGCAGCAGCTTCATCGATCAGGTCAACTGCGGAGTCTGGCAGTCGTCGTGAGGTAAGATAGCGAGCTGCAAGAGTGGCTGCCGCAACTATTGCTCCGTCAAGGATGTTTACACCGTGATGTACCTCATACTTTTCTTTCAGTCCTCGAAGAATCGAGATGGTTTCGGGTATCGTTGGCTCCTTGACCAACACCTGCTGAAACCTCCGTTCGAAAGCTTGGTCCTTCTCGATATATTTGCGGTATTCTGCTAAGGTTGTGGCGCCGATACAGTGTAGTTGGCCTCGTGCCAGCATAGGTTTCAACAGATTGGCTGCATCCATTCCGCCTTCACCGCTTGAGCCAGCTCCCATGAGAAGGTGCATCTCGTCAACGAAAAGGACAATCATCTCTTTTGAGTCCTCGATCTCCTTGAGGACACCCTTGATTCTCTCCTCAAATTCTCCTCTGTATTTGCTCCCGGCAACTATCGATCCCACGTCGAGTGATAGGAGCTTGCACGCCGACAAATTGGCTGGTACATCTGCATTGACAATACGTTGAGCAAGACCTTCGACGACCGTCGTTTTACCGACACCTGGTTCACCAATCAAGACAGGATTGTTCTTGGTCCTTCTCGAAAGAATTCGGATGACTCTTCGGATCTCTTCTTCTCGACCAATCACAGGATCTATCTTGCCCTCCCTGGCCAAGGAAGTCATATCGATGGTGAACTTCTTTAGATTTTCGTTCTCTTGTTCGGAATCCGCAGTCTTTGAGTCCACCTTCTTATTGCCACGAATCTGTTGTATGGCAGTGTCGATAAGTTTAGTGTTGGGTATATTCGAGTCTGCAAGACATCGCTGAATGGACGGGTCTTGCGACAGAGCCTGAATAAGGTGGTCCTGGGCAACGTAGCTATCCTTCTGTGTTTTCGATAGCTCATTGGCAGACCGCAGGACTTTGGAGAATTGAGGTGATATGGAGACATTTTCGGGAGGTGGGTCCTGGCTGGGTAGTCGGACCAAGGCTTTCTTCATCGCTCGATCAAGTTGTTGTGGGTCTCCGTGGGCCCGCTCAACGACCTGCCTGAAGAGTGGTGCAGATCCTGCAGCATGTGATGCGTTCATGGGATTATTCTGTTGATCTTTGGACTCGTCTATTGGAGGGTCGAGGAGGGAGACAGCAAGATGAAGAGGTAGGATCTGGGAGTGAGAGTATTGCTGTGCGAGTTCGTGAGCATCGGCTAGGGCTCTCTGGGCCCGGTCTGTGAAGCTCATCCCTGAAGTCATGATTAAAGTTGTAGGCTCGTGGAGTTAGGCGTAGCAGATATGTACGAGGACACAGCCCAGTAACTGCTCGTGGAGGCTTTTGTATTCGGTGGTTTCGTGCTTAATCGGGGTTCTCTGAGTGTTTATCTGGAAGGCGAATGAATATTTTCGAAGTCAGTTGAATAGTTCGTCAGTCATGAATCAACTGAAATACTCGGGGGTGGGTATAGTGGGAGGAGAAACGAAGGGAAACAACCTGCTGATTCGGGAGTTGGATAAATGGACGTTTCGAGATGCTTCCGCATAGAACTAGGGCTAGGGCTTAACGTCTCATACTTCGGAGGGGGACAAGAGCCGCTAACTATTCTGAGCGAAGCCTTAACCCTAACTCGAACATTTCTGGGGGCTTACCAGGCCTAGATTCTAGCTTCTTAGGGTACACTTTTAGGGACCTCTGCCCCTACAGGATGCATGCTGGGGCTGTTCGGGGCTTAGCTGTACACTATTGACTGCCCCCGAACGGCTATTGTCCAGGCACCTTCTCTAGCGCAAATTAGTACTTTTGGCGTTAGCACGACGACAACGAGAAGACTTGATAGAAAAGCCTTTCCTCAAATATTGTAGGAGTGGTTGCTCTCGTCATTTGATACATAGAAACGTAATTCGTAGCTTCAATTGTTGAAGAGTGATGGCCTCAAATCAAATCTTGGTTGGAGTGCCATGACATTGTCACCTGCGAGCCAACTCTTCTTCTCGACCTACTTCACAATTCCAATTCGTCCTTCGTATTGACTAGCCTTCAATTTGCGCGGCCGGTATCCAACTCCCACCGCTGTCGCTCTCTCGACTACTCCAATAAATCTACAGACCAAGGTCAT
>QKZZ01001449.1:0-29253 GCA_003521265.1 Cetradonia linearis
GTGTGGATTAGTGCTGGAGGGGCGGTGTTTTTGGGGAGTTATCAGTGGGCTTATAATGCTATGTCTATGGCTGAGGCTAGGTGACATTGGTTGGGGTGAGGTAGATGAAAATTATCTTGCCCCGAGCTCTTTGGTCTTTGGTATCGTAGTTCAAGTAAAAAGACTCTAGTAAGTACATAAGATGACAAGAATATCTAAGTACTAGTGGTATCTCACCCTGATTCATATAGCATGCATATTCAATTAGATCGGCATGACTGGCCCGGTTTTAGCGGAAGGTTCTTCAGTAGCATGCTTGGCTATCTTTCTCGCATAGTCTTCTTCAAGTTCGGGTCTTCTCCCATTCGACTTATAGTACAGTACAACGTCTCCCCCAGTCTTCCATATGTGAGCTCGGAGTGTTGCGAGCGTGGTGTTATGTGCGACCAACTGCGACAGTTTTGTCAGATTCTCCGATAATAATATTCGAAGAGATTAAAATACGTACTTGATTCTGACAATACAATTCAAGGTACTCTTCCGGGTTAAGTGCATTAGGATCTGGCTGCTCAGGCGGAGTTTCAATGCGTTCAGCAACATAAGCAATAATCTTCTTCGCTCGAAGCATACGATTTGCGTTGAGTCGTGAGTTTCTGCATATCAAATCAGCATAATTGACTACAAACCTTCAAGCTGGCAATAGTACATACCCATCAGAACTTGCAATACTCGGAAGAAGATCTTGGAATGGTAAAAGTACAAAGGAGACCTTCGGAATCTCTTTCGGAGGCATTTGATTCTAATATGGTCAATGACCGATCGAATACTGGGCAAGTTTACGCGCATACCTTCAGTAAGAGTTCACCAAGCCACGTCGGAGCAACTTTCTCGATCGAATCCGCGTCTTGGCCTACAGAGCTTATGGTCCCTCTATACAAATCTGCGACACCGCCTGAGTCTGGACGCTCATCTTGTATTATTACTGTCGTATATGGTGGCGGTCGGAGATTTGGCGTTTCACTCAAGTTACTCGGAGCGACACCGGACGAAAGGTGCTGGGAAGGTTCGTTTTGTATTCGTTCCTCGTACTCGTACCTGATCTTTTGTATGCATCCGTAGAAGCTGTCTTGAATAGTCCTATCTTCCTTCTCTTCAGATTTGTCGGATTCTTCGGATTTCTCGTCGACCACCGCTGGCTTTACATCCGTAGATGTCCGTCCCAGCTTCTTTGGAAACTTCATTCGAAAGCTTTTTCCAAACAAGGAACTACCCTCTCTAGACTTTTCCTCCTTATCTCCATCGACTGGTGATTGCGTGGCAGTGTCTGATAAAGCCTCTCCAGGGGCTCCAGGGGTCTTGGGCTGAGCCTCTGAGAGGCTCTTTGGCTGATTATTAGACGTGAAGTAGTCGCTTGATCTGTCCATAGAGGTTCTAGACTGACTCAACTGCGAGATACGTTTTTCCAAAGTGGTACCGTCCTCAGCGGTAGACGGCTGGTTGCTGCTCGAAGAACCGTTCAGAGCTGGTGTTGCTGTTCCAATAGTAAGTCCAGGCGTCGTAGCAGGCTTAATAGTGCCATTTGTTGGCCGTGGTGTGATGAGAGTATCATCTTCGTCCATGGGATCCTGCGAATTTGGAGTTGTGATGACAGGTAACTGAATGGACGTCGGAGCATTGTCTCTTCGTATGCTACTGGGTTTCGAGTGACTCTCAACCAGGTCGCTTCGAAATTTTGCATCACGGGCGTATTCTTCATCGATTAATTTGGCAAACAAAAAGCGTAAGACCCATTTCCCCAGATTGACTAGCAAAAAGTCAGCACTCAACCTGTGGTATAAGACATATAGAAACCAATACACAAAATACAATGATCTTGGATGGAAGACTCACTTCGTTGATCATCTCTAAAATCACCCGGGTTCTCCAGCACTAACTCGTCTGCGTACACCTCCGCATCGAAACAGTAGTTCTCTTCGAGTATACACGCCAGCTTACCGGTTCTAGTATCGACACCACACCAGTTGGCAACACTCTCAATGGTATTCACCTCAGGCATAACATCTTCAAGATGTCTTTTGCCGAAAGACTGTATGGGAACACACTGTCGGTTGGTCAATACTCGCTCTGAGAACTTCTCAAAGGCGCTTACTTTCAGAAGATCCCACATCGTTACCTCGCCTGCCGTATCTAGAGTTAAGACCCTTCTCCGATCATTCAACATCATATGTTTGATCAACCCATTTTGGCCTTCAATGGTCTCTTGGGGGAGATCGTGGAACGGGACTATGATCCCAAGGTCTTGATCTATAACTGCCTCGGACATCTTTCTAACAGTTGCTTGGGAATACATAGTAGAAACCTCAATGTCTTTCAGTCTTTGGCCCGGAAATGTTGCATTATTAGAGATTCTTAGAACGTATGAAAGGGGTATCGTTGACTTCGCATTACTATTCGTAACAGGAGATGAACTAGGAGGCGTCGATGGAACCTTCGAATTAGGAGATGGTGAAGGAACTTTGGAGCGTGAGGCTATGCTGGATCTCTGCTGCTGCCGTAATGATTCCAGAGACTGGACTTCGTTCGTTGTGTCCACATCTTGCCATCGGTTGATACTTGAGCTGGAAGTTGCGGTCCAGAAGTAGTCTCCAGCGACAACCACCTTACTCACCCCTTCATGCTCTTGAGCGATAGCTAATGACAAGCCTTCATCCATATCGACACAACTACGGACGTCAGTCTTGGCTACTAATCCTGAACGATCGCTGGAATAAAATAACGAAAGTTGAGGATGGTCTGAATACAAAGACCACACACTGTCATTGTGCATCGTCAAAGTATACATGCATCTGCCAGCCGTAATGGACCAGATCTTAATGGATTGGTCCGAAGATGCAGTCATTACTGTGTCGCCATCCTCGTTGATTAGGATATCTCGAATATTGTCCGTGTGGCCCACAAAGTTTGTGATGCGCTTGCCGGACTTCGGATCCCATAACCTGACTATGCTCTCTGGCCCTCCGCTTGCCATAATCGACCCTCGAACACTCAAAGCATACACTGAGCCTTTAGCGCTGCTCTCGTCTTCTCCGACATCGATGTGTAATTTCTCCCCACCCCCATTCAAGTCCCATGACCTGATTTTGTGATCTAAGCCCCCCGATGCTACCCAGTCTGCATGTGTGCCTGGAGATGCGAGACATTTCACATAGTCGCTGTGAAGTCCAACGGTTGTTGGTATCTGGTTTTCCTCTGAATGTGGTCGCCATACCTTGACTGTGATATCTGAAGACGCCGAGACCAAGGCAGAATTGCCATGCGCGAGTAGGATATCATTCACCCAATGGGTATGCGCCTGTACTTGCTGGCGGAAAGAGGTCCCCTTTCTTTTAGAATGAGAGGAATTCTCTGACGAAAGTAAATCAATGTCATCTTTCGAGGCATCTCTGTTCAAATCCAGATCCAGATTCCAGGCACATATCAAGCCATCTCGACCGCCAGAGTACCTGCCAAAGGGGATGAGCTGACGCCCAATAGACCACGATCCTGAGACATTTCCTCACAGTATAGACCGGTCTGCGTCTACTGCCAGACCATTGACACCTAGACGATGGCCGCCAGGCGAATTGGCAAGTGGTAGGACTAAATATTTGGTAAGCTTGGATTTCCCTTATTTGGGGCCACAACTAACCATAGCTGATGCGTTGGCGGGCTTTGCGCGCCATCGGGAAGAAGCGCCTGCATGTGAGTATCGAAAATCCTGAACCTCGAGTATTTGGCGATCTTGTGTATAGCCGCACATGAGCTCGACGGATTCCCTATGCCGCCTTAGGTGTGCGGGGTTAAGAATGGTAACTCCATAGCTTGTAAAACATGTCTTGTGCAATATCGAATGATGTTGTTGAGGACATGAATATGCTTGGATGGAAAAGAAGGTAGATAAATTCTGTCTCATTGCGATTGGTCATAATGGTTTCCTCCAAATTGGGCATCATGTCGACAGAAGGAGAAATCGATAACGTGCGGATGGATATGCACAGGAAACCCATTTCGATTTTGTTCCTATCTGGGCGATAAAACTATATACTATGCTGCTTTGTAACCCTAGCAATAAACACAAGAATGAAACAACTGTAGTCTTTAAGTCCTGTGGTGTGATCACAGTGTTCTGAAAACCCACCCTTTCTGCTTTTGAACATCCTCCCTGCACCAGCCTGTATCATCGTAACGGCTTAACAGCAACAACACGCTATAAATTGCATGCTCTATAAACAAAATCTCCATACCAAAGAACGCCTGTCCAACACTCCCTCAATTTTAAGTCGCTGTTGTGGTCGTAACAGGTTCCAACGTATGATCATGGCCGGGGGCCTTTAAAACCTTGCCACCTTCAAGCTGTCGGCAGACTGGCGTATTCGTTATCCAAGGATCAGCAATTATGTCTTCCAAGGTGGCCCGCTGCTTGGGATCGATTAGGAGCATCTTCCCTAAGATAGTTCTCGTCTCCCTAGGGAGAAGACGGAGTAGCCGCCAGGGCCCTTTGATGACTTCTTGCTTGGGAGCATCAATCCGGGGTCCTGGAGTCGATCCCTCTGTGGGCTTTGACTGCTCTGCATATTCTGACTTTACTCCATGGTGGTGGTGCTCATGAGGAGCCGAGCTTCGATGATCCTCTGCTGCGGCCGGTGAAATCTCCGTGGCAGGCTTTGATCGTTCCTTCGCTGCTTCGGCCGGGGGAGTGCCTAAGGTAGGCGTTGAAATGAATAATTTGAATGAATTATCGGTAATGCGAGGAGCTTTCCACGGGAATCTCCTCAGTGACATACAGGCGAATATTATGGCCAGGGACCAGATGTCCGTAGGCTGGGGGTCATACTTGGGATGATCATAGACTTCGGGGGCTAGGTAGGGATCGGATCCCACGACACCTGTAACAAATTAGCCCATCGTCAATCCATTAGCGTTATCCAACAATTTACCGCTTGCCAAGATAATATCATTCTCGAATGGGTATCTGAAAACACTCGCGCTACCAAAATCAATTAACTTCATAATGCCATGCTCATTGACCACCACGTTGTCCAGCTTTAGATCCCTGTGTGCCAATCCCATACTGTGCAGGAAGCTCACTCCATTCACGATCTGTAGAAATGAACATGCGATTTCTTCTCTTGACATTTTGCCAGTCATTACTATTGCAAAGAGGTCATATGGTGCATACTCCATGACTTCGTACCAATGCCCTTTTTCATGTATAATGTCAAGAGTCTCAATGATATTCCCATGATGCAGTGTAGATCCAATGCAGAACTCTGCAGTGACCTTCTTGTTGTATTCTCGCTCAGTCTCGTACGAATGTCGATCCCGAAATTGTTTTACAGCAAAAGTTAGCCCATCGCTACTCCGTTTCATGAGTTTGACTGAACCTCCAGCGCCAGACCCAAGGACCTTCCCAAACTTACCCCATTTAGTCTGGAGACCATGGTCGTCAGCGAAAGGCACGCTGGCTCCCGGATACTGCTGTGGCGGAGTTCTAGTTCCAGAACTGTTTGCCTGCGCCTTTGCAGCCTTGGCCGGTGACTGCGACCTCTTTGATTTATGATGTGATCCTATTCCAAAGAAACGCTTGAGTTCCGACATAGAACCATGCGGCCTTTCCTCAAGATGGGCCAAGTGTTCTTTCTGGCCTCCTAGCGAATGCAATGAAAACGTTGATTTCTTGTTCTCAGATTTGAGATCACTCCCACTACTTGAGCGCGGCAAAGCTCCTGAGGAAGAGCCTGACATGTTGATGCCAGATCGACGTCGAGCGTCTCCAAAAACAAACCTTTTGTCGATTGCATCGAGATTTCTAGATTGCGGGGGCCTCTTACTCCTTGCGTAAGGATCATTTTGGTCACCGACTGGTGTAAATGGTCTCTGGTAAGGGGGTGTAACCGTTCCGGATCCTCCTTCGACTTGGACGGGGCTTATTTCTCGAGAAGGAACTACAGAGCCTTCACCGGTCTTAGATATTGAGGTATCGGAGTGTCCTGGAGTGGTAGATCCATCACTCGGCCCTAGAGAGAATTGCGTTGCCTGCTTTATTCGTGGGTCTGTAGCGCTAGAATCTTGAGACAATGAGGTTGGACGTGTAGATGTGTGTTCGGAAGGCGTTGATGGTCTGGTCGTATTGGCACTCCCAGGTGACGGATCTTTGCGGGGTCTAGAGGTTTGTGGAGCCATCTGTATAGGATCAGGGTGGAATTTGGCCAAATTTGCGCCGGAACCATCGGCAGCGTTGTGAGTGCCAGCAGGAGTCAGGGGAGGTGTAGGTATTGTAGATGGAGCTGGAGAGGTATGGGGAGATGGAGCCCCAGATCTAGTAGGCTCGCGTGACGTATAATATGGACTTGATTCGTTCGATGGTGCTCTTGAGACTGGCAGAGAGACAGGTTCGAAGGCGAAATTGCTGGTTCTTTGTTGATGTAAATGCGAATTATGGAGCCCCAAAGACAGATTGCGGATCTCATCTTCTGCTTGAGGGCTCAGTGGAGGGTTCGATCGTGAATTGTCAGAGGTTTGACCCGTGGTTTGCAGATTTTGGGATGGCTCTATTTCTTGATTGACAGATGCAAATCTGACTGTTTGTGCCGGCGTATCTCCCGAAGAGTCTTCGCCAGGCTGCACTATTGCCGGCCTCTGGGCAACATTGGAGGCCTTTAGATGTTCATCTAGAAATTATTACAAGGGTAAGCTGACTGTGCCACGGATCCTGATAGGATGTGACGGACCTTGTGGGTCTTTTATGTTCCCTGGTGCTGATGAATCCATATTATTAGGCAATCGCCTTTAGGCGTGATGAGGCAGAATGAAGAATGATAAAGTCTCTGGCAGGCATGTTGGGACCGCCGAAAAAAGGCCGATGCTAGCCTTGGTATGTACAAAGATGACAGTTGTTGCTAGTACGCATTCGTCCGCAATCGGATGAGCAGTAATTTTGATACCTGTCTACCAAAATGACATCTCGTGTCACCAGAGCTGGTGAAGGTTGCTGAAACATGCAGCAGGCTGCTGGTGGTCTGAATCATCTCACCTGCCGCACGCAGAGCGGTCGATGAAATGCCGTCGATTACTCTATCAGGCTAGTCCAGATTTGGTCAAGCCTTATCGCCGTTAGCCGCGCTGGTACCTATATCCGAGATTCCGAGGCGATGAGGCGTATCAAAGTCGTCCCTACCCGTCAAGCCGGCGTAGTACCATTCGATACGAGACAAAGAGTTGGATGCGTTAAAAGTCAGGACTGCAGCTCACTAGCACATCAACCATTACCAATACAATCCGCAACAAAAGCAGTTAAGTCGTTGTTTATTCGTTACTTTCGGTTCTTCTGATATTTTTTCTTTGCTGGTGAAGCCCTGGATAACTGCGCAAACATCAGCCTTGGCCTTTCGAAATACCTATTGCATCCAACGAAAGAATCTGTGCACAAATGCCTACATACTTTACATTTTCTTTCGGAGTGGGAGACTGGTTCAACTTCAAATTTGATTATGGTCGTCGTCGGGAGCCTTCCCCAGCTAGATGTGATCACAGATCTGTCATCACTGACTGGGACATGGCGAGAGTAGGTGCCCTCATTTTCCAAGCATGTTTTGGTTGCTCAAATGTTCTAGAAGAGTGGTGTCAAGATAGATCAAACAGAAAACCCTCCTACGCCAAAAGCTCAAAACGAATGCCCGCTATTCTGGGCAATACCTATTGAGATCAGGCACATGATATATCACTATCTCTTGGCGACTCCGGAGCCAATCGAGAAAGCCCACAAACATCTTGGTAGTAAGGACACAGCGCTTCTCGATAACTACATGCCTATTCCCTATGTTGATGCGGCAATCTTGAGGACTTGTAAGCTTCTGACCCACAATGCACAGAAGAGTCTGTCTTCTAAATCTGACAACGACCTGCATAAAGGTCGTATGGTTTACTCTGAGGCGTTACCCATCCTCTACGGACATAACACTTTTGCGTTTGCCTCGGCCAATGCGATTCGCTCGTTCCAGAGTAAGAGTCTCATTGGATATCCTTTGGGTATGACCTTTTAGGTCCTGAGTTTATAAGACATTGCTGACATTTGACAACGATACCAAAGCTTTCAATTTCAAGTTGGCGCCCATGGGAAGGTTGACCATGATCCGATGCGTTATCTTGAACTTGAATGCAGAGTATAGATGGCATTCGAACATTGGGGTCAATGGACAGCATGGGCTCCCAAATCGTGATCATATCTGGAGGGATTGGTCTACAACGCTTTTCAGCGAGAGCGATGATCTGTGTCCGTGGGGAGGAAGGAATGGTCTCGGGTTTCCTGCGCTTGAAAAGCTGACTCTGGACTTCTCTGAATGGCAGCTAGGTGAAAACGAGGGTTTACTCGTATGTATTTGACCATCCACTGAATGCAGCTACTAAAATTCATTGTTAGGTGAAGCCATTCCTCAAGAAGTTGGGGGAGTCTGGGGGTTTGCAGGAGTTCGTACTGAAGGGGGTAAAACATCAGCCAACCATTGAGCAGTTTCGTGTGGGCCTAGTAAAGGAAGGAGGCACATTCCGCGTCGAGAATCAGTGAGTAGAAGAGTAAGAGCCATGGAAGAGACACGTTTTGTATATTCACTCCATAATCGTTGAGACCGTGGAATAGGAAATCCCTTTTCTCATGCCAATTATGAAGACATGTCTTTACAAGTCCTTACCATCGCTATGCAAAACCGGAGTCCGCTAAACAATAACCTCTATAGCATAACCGTAATCCCCATAGATCTGGCTTGACCAATGATACCCTTACATAATCCTTCTAGTGATAATCCAGCCAGCCTCAGCTCTGACTGTTTTATCTTTGCGATATCGTAGACATGCTTTAATGATACCTCCCCAATGCTTTCTTTACCCGGTTCCGTGGCCCCCCGTGCCCTGCCTTTCTTCTCTTTTACGTTCGCAGCTTGAAGAAGGAGGTAGGACGTAGTTGGAGTACGGAGTTCGAAGTGGAATGAACGGTCGGGGCGGACGGTAACGCGAGCTGGTATGGGTACACCTGGTGTCATGTGTGCTGTGCGGGCGTTAAATTCCTAGTGGGGGTCAGATATCGCTTAAAGAACACGGGTCATGTTCATTACCTTGCAAAATTCCATGCTCTTTACACCTTTGCTACCCAATGCTGGGCCTACTGGCGGACTGGGACTGGCTTGGCCTGCGCCTACTATGAGTTTGACCACTTGGTCTGTTTGTATGGCTTTTCGAGCCATGTTGAGGAACTCCGAGGAGTGACGGAAGGGACGCGCTGCTGTTCAAATGCCACTTGGTGCAGAGCAATGGACGTAGTCTCAACCTCAATAATGTTCCACTTCACCTGTAATATCTGCCGGTTTTCATTCCGCCGTATCAATGCTCTTCGGCGTTTTTTACGTGTTGATCAAAGTCCTTTTTAGCGGCTTCTTCCGGGTCGGACCGCTGTGCAGGGTGCGTGCGATTGACGTTTCGAGGCGGAGACAAACCATAGATACCGCTTCACGAACCCCCCTCAGTTGCAGATATCATGAACTGGATTAAGCAGCAGTATGTCGTTGAACTTTTACTTGAATATCTGATCCCCGGACTAACAGGTTAGAGTAGCGAATGTTGCCGGGACACAAGAACCAATCTATGGACCCTCGGCAATCCAATCTGTCGCTGTCCAGGCAGAGAAAACCCCATACACCGAGCTGGAGAAGAACGACTTGAGATGGGCGGCAATGACATCAACATGTGTCGAGACACAGACTTTTTACCTAATGGCGGATAGTAGACATATTGGAATGGCGCAAGTTATCTATAGCAATGTCGCGTGAGACGTCCAATGTAGTGTTTTAGGAACAGAAACACTAAGTCTCTCTTTGCAGCGGTATTCACACAACGTGCCAGTTCAACACGAAGGTCTTCTACCCTGACGGCAAGACTCCAAATTTGTGGTCCTCCGATGCCCTTGATAGCCCAGACTTCGACTCCGAAAAGCTTTCTTTCCACGCGGACGGCTGTGCAATAACGCTTAGCGAAGATGGTACAGCATACACTATCAGATCAGTCACAAATGAAGCAAGTATCGTGAATCTAACAATCACCCGAACGGCACCTGGGTTCCATGTGGGAGAGGATGGCAAAAGCTACTTTGGCACGGATCCAAAGAATCCATGGGGTTCGATGAGACACGGATTTTGGCCTCGATGTCGCGCGGAAGGGAGTATTATCACCAAAGATGGAACTATAGATTTTAAGGGGAAAGCCTTCTTTGTCCATGCGCTGCAGGGAATGAAGCCTCATCATGCTGGTGACTGGCCCGTCACATCTGTGGCTCATGATCATTTGGCTGACGTGCTACAGCTGCCAAGTGGAATTTCATTAATTTCCAATCCCCCATTTACTCAGCAGTCATGATGGAGTACACCACACCACCGTCCTACGGATCAACTATAGTCAACGTTGGTGGCATTGCAATAGACGGAGAAATCCTCTGTGCCGGCTCGGGAGGCAACTCAGTGGAGCACACCAAAGTCAAAAAGGACTCGGCGAACGACTGGACGGAGCCGGAGGCTGTTGAATTCGTTTGGGGCGGGCAGACTAAGGACGGGAAGACTGTGAGCGCAAAGATCGAAGGTAGTCTAGGGAGACGACTTGACAAGGTGGACGTAATGGAAAAGGTTCCAGGCTTCATCAAAACTATTGTGGGTGGGGTGGCTGGGACAAAACCCTACATTTACCAGGTGTGTTGGTCTACATTTAAATTCATGGTACAAGTCCCCAAACTGACAGACTGAAAGTACGCGCCTCAAGAAAAGCTGTCGATCGCTGTTAATATTGACGGGGTTGAGAAGACGGAGGAAGGAGAATTGTTCACAGAGGCGACTTTCATTTCATGAAGGCAGATGGTGTTCCGTAATAATTTTGCTGTATGACTAGATGGCCTATACATGATGCACGGATCCAAATCTATAGTACTCTCAAATTGGGCTTTGAAGCAGTTGTGCGTCCCTATAGTAATACGTGGGTGGTCATAGTAATGCAGGGGTAGCGTAAGTACATGACTTTGGCGTCGATAAATCAAACGAGCCGCACGCGTTGCGTTTTTTGGTTGGCGCTCGGTGGTGATGTCTATTGTTTTCAACAATAACGATTAGATCTTCGGCGCCACCTTATCGTACAGCAGAGACCAGCCTTAATTTGGTCTGCTACGCCATACGCCCATGAGGATCCTCAGATAATTCATGCTCTTCCGCCATGGAGGTAGCAACTCCAGGGCAAGGGCCCAATGGCCATCCCACTCCTTCATCAGCTCCAGCAACCATCGATCCGGATATAGTAGTACGACATCTGGTGGACCTTCTGGAGATAACCCTGGGGGCATCTAGGGAGGACTTGGAGCGCAAAGGAAGCTTGCTTTCAGAGGCTAGGAAAAGCGACACTGTCCAGAGGTGTACACGCTTTGCCTCCGAGTCGCAAGTAGCTCTATATGTGCAGAAGACTATCATCGCTACGGACCTACCGAATGGGGCTGCCAATGGTCATGTTTCATCAGGTATGCTAGACTATAAGATTGAGCGAGGCGCCATTCTAACACTATCGTCTAGAATCTACGTCCTACTACCTCTATTCCCTCTCAACTGAGATATCATTTTCACCTATGACTGTTGCTTCGGTAGCTTTGATCAAGCGTCCGCAACCTATAGATTCACGAATACCACTTCCTTCGCAGATACAAGTCATCAACTTGCCTGGAGTGGCTACTTTGAACGATAGCTCGGTGGCCCAAGGCAACCCAGTCTCGCCTTACGAAATAATTCATTCCATAGTACACTTCGC
Source organism: Cetradonia linearis (assembly GCA_003521265.1). NCBI lineage: Eukaryota > Fungi > Ascomycota > Lecanoromycetes > Lecanorales > Cladoniaceae > Cetradonia > Cetradonia linearis. The sequence continues at coordinate 11,842 of QKZZ01001449.1, forward strand.
ATTGGCCCCATATTTCAATGCATTTACACAGGGTCAGAAATCGTTAGCAGGGAGCAATGACCGCTCTGATGCAGACGCTAAATCTGGCGTGCCAGGTACGAAGAAGAAGATAGCAGAATTGGAGCTTAGTCTGTTGCATCTACAGCAAAATGTGGAGATCCCGGAGCTGGTTCTTCCATTTCCAGATGTTGTTCAAGAGGCTCTTGACACAGCCGCTCAGCATAACATCAAGCCGTCTGTTGAGATGATACCGTCTCGATTATTGTCCGACACCAGGTTCCTGAACGACATGCAAAACATTGTCAATACATGGATCAAGTCTATACAAGCAATTACCAAGATGTCTCGAGATCCGGAAAGCGGTTCCGCTACGCAGGAGATCAACTACTGGCTATCTCTTGAATACGCATTGAAGAGCATCGAAGCACAAACGAGAAATGATGGGGTTCAGCTCACGCTCGATATTCTACAACTTGCCAAACGGTATCAGGTCAAAGTTAGTTTCAACGCAGACACAGGGTTGAAAGAAGCGTTGGACACAGTCCAGAAATATAATCAGCTCATGCGAGACTTTCCTATGGACGACTTACTAGCTGCAACAACGTTACAAAAAGTGCAATGGTCTCTGGACATAATCTTTGGCCATCTCAATCGAAAATTGCGGTTCACCACCTACCCTATCGCGCGTGCTTTACCGCTTGTTCATGCTATTTCTGGAGACCTCGATGCACAAATCCACAACCTGCTCCATGGCCGTACGCTTATGCATTTGGAGTTCAAAGATTTTGAGGCCGTGATGGATGTAGCGGAAAACATATGGAGTACCTGGGACGAACATGCTAAGGATTTCACAAATGTAGCCCGTGAGCTTATGCGGAAGAGGGCTGAGAAGTTCATGCCTATCAAAGTCGTTGGCCGCCACTCTGAGACACAAGATCGCTTGAAATACGTCAGAACCTTCCGGATAAATCATGAGCAACTGCAGCGAACGATTGTGACCGTCTTAGGTAACAAGGGCGAGGTTAGCACTGCGGCTGATGAAATCAATGAGAATGAAGTTGTGCTTGTGGAAGAGATTGGTGATGTGGATGCAGTGCAAGAGGTTGCACAAGCGTACGCAGCCCTGAAAGATGTCGATGTTCTTGATGTATCGGAAGAAGGTACCCAGATATGGGTGCAGGCAGAAGCAACTTACAACGAGCGGACGTCACGGGTCGAGAACTCCATCATTGCTCGGCTTAGAGATCGCTTGGCCACTGCGAAGACGGCAAATGAGATGTTCCGCGTATTCTCGAAGTTCAATGCCCTTTTTGTTAGACCGAAGATCCGTGGAGCCATCACTGAATATCAGACCCAGCTCATTGATAACGTAAAACATGACATATCCGCGCTACACGAACGTTTCAAACAGCAGTACGGACACTCTGAAGCCCACGCCATGGCACAGCTTCGAGATTTACCGCCGGTGGCGGGTGCGATCATATGGGCGGGCCAAATTGAACGTCAACTTGACGGTTACATGAAGAAGGTGGAAAACGTTCTTGGACAAGACTGGGCCTTACAAGCTGAGGGAGAGAAGCTGGATGAAGAGCGAAAAATGTTTCGCAAGAAACTTGATACCAGGCCAGTCTTCGAATCATGGTTGCGGGATGTGCAGCAACGTAATATCTCAATTAGTGGTCGACTTTTCGGAATTACAAGAAATCGTGCAATTGGCAATGTTCTAGAATTGACCATCAACTTCGACCCGCAAGTTATTGTTTTGTTTAAGGAAGTCAGAAATCTGCTCTGGCTGAATTACCAGATACCGCACGCTGTTAGCAGCATCTCGAAAGAAGCCAAACGAGTCTATCCATACGCTGTTAGCTTGATGGAAAGCGTGCGCACTCTCACTCAGACAAGCCGCATTATTGACTCGATGCCAAAGATTTCCATTCTCCTTAGTGGATACCAAAAGGACATTCAAAATCTTGTCATCACGGGGGTAACACTCAAATGGGAATCATTCGTACACTCCTACGATCTTCATGTGAAACACACTCCACTTCTTGCTGGAGCTTCTGCTTCACGGTCCGCCTCTGGAGGCCGAGGTGAGAGCAAACATGTACAGTTTGTACGTGATTTTGCTTCGACGGCCTCCATCCTCCAAACTAAGACATCGGCACTACAAGAGATATATGACCGAATAGAAAAAGCCTTGAATGACCTTGAGGTCTGCCCCTACGAAGCAACAGTCTTCAGCACGCGATTGGAGACAATTCAGACCGCGGTGGATCAGCTCAATTTGGAGAATTACGCCAATCTGGCATTCTGGGTCCATAAGATGAATCAGTCGATCCAAGGTATACTTCTTGAGCGTCTCCGTAAGGCAACGCATATTTGGGTGGAGACTTTTGTCAAACCTGGACAAGATGATACGAGTGGTGATAGTCTGCGGAGGCAAAGTAGGACGGACGAAGAAGAATCTCATAATGCGCCGAAGCTCCGTACTCTAGTCCATGAGGTCCTGATGCGAAACCAAACCGTGTATCTAGACCCACCGGTGGAGTCTGCTCGGGCAAATTGGGTGTCACAATTCCATGAGTGGCTAGGTGTTGCTTGCAACCTTCCTCTTATCATATCTTCTAGATATGAAATGAAACTCAACATCAATGGCCCCGGTGCTTTAAAATCACGTTTTACACATCTACCAGGCCTATGCGTTGATCACTTGTCGACCGTATATCAGATTGTTGAAAGCAAAATGCGCGAAATTGCAGCCTACGTCGACAAATGGCTTCAGTTCCAGTCATTATGGGATCTAGAACCTGACCATGTCTACGAAGTCTTGGGTGCTGACCTAGCGAAGTGGCTGCAATTACTTCAAGAGATTCGGAAGACTCGTGAGACCTTTGACACATCTGAATCAAATAAAAGCTTCGGCACTGTTACGATTGACTACGAGCAAGTTCAGACGAAAGTCACTGGGAGATACGACCAATGGCAACATGAGATCCGTCTTAAATTTGCTGCTAGACTGGGCAGCCGTATGCGTGAAGTGTCCGCGGAAATCGAGAAGGCTCGCCGGGACCTCGAAGGACAGTCGCTCGAAGCTTCCTCCACCGCCCAGGCCGTTGCATTCATCACAGTAGTCCAGCAATGCAGAAGGAAAGTGGAAGTCTGGGAACCCGAAATTGAGATCTTCCGACAAGGTCAGACCCTTCTCACTCGACAAAGGTATCAATTTGCGTCAGACTGGCTGTTCGTCGACCAAGTAGACAATGAATGGACCACTCTGAACGAAATACTGGATCGTAAGTTGAGGATTGTAGAAGACCAAACAGATGCTTTGCGCGCAAAGATTCTAGCAGAAGACAAAGTCGTTAATGAAAAGGTCAGCGACTTGATAGCCAATTGGAATGATGAAAAGCCAATATCGGGCAATATTCCTCCGAACGAAGCATCTTCCACCCTCAATTCCTTCGAGAATCGTCTTACAAGTCTACAGTCCGAGTCAGATATGGTCTTTAGAGCAAAGGAAGCCTTAAATTTACCTGGAAACCCGGATAATGCACTACCCGCAATATTAGAGGAAGTTCACGACTTTCAATCCGTCTGGGCTGCTTTGTCAACAATATGGAAGAGTCTGAACGATCTCCGCGACACAATTTGGAGTAGTGTGCAACCTAGGAAATTGCGGCAATCCATTGACGGTCTCATAAAGATGACCAAAGACATGCCGAGTCGTATGCGCCAGTACGCTGCTTTTGAGCACGTACAATCAGTTCTCCGTCAGTCATTGAAAGTCAACCCGCTCCTTTCGGATATGAAATCAGAAGCAGTTCGTGAACGACATTGGAACAAGATATACAAAGCTCTGAAGCCTGGAAAGCGATACTCTCCGGTTTCGATGAGCCTCGGCGACGTCTGGGATCTTCAGCTAGCTTCGAGCGAAAGTATAATACGTGACATCATTGCTCAAGCTCAAGGAGAGATGGCATTAGAGGCATTCCTCAAACAGGTCCGTGATATGTGGCAAAACTACTCGCTAGAGCTTGTCAACTACCAAAACAAATGTCGTCTGATACGGGGCTGGGATGACCTATTTGCGAAGTGCAGCGAGAATCTCAGCTCGTTACAAGCAATGAGACATTCACCGTACTATAAAGAATTTGAAGAAGAGGCATCGTCTTGGGAAGACAAGCTTAATAGGGTGCATGTCCTTTTCGATGTCTGGATTGACGTGCAAAGACAGTGGGTCTATCTCGAGGGAGTCTTCACTGGTAATGCAGACATCAAGCATTTGCTACCGGTCGAATCATCGAGGTTCCAGAACATTAATTCGGAGTTCTTTGCTGTACTTAAAAAGGTCTACAAATCGCCATTCGTACTCGACGTGCTCAATATCTCGGGAGTCCAAAAGTCATTGGAGCGCCTTGCTGAGCTACTCAATAAGATTCAGAAGGCTCTAGGAGAATACCTCGAGCGCGAACGTATCTCTTTCCCTAGGTTCTATTTCGTCGGTGACGAGGATCTACTTGAGATAATTGGCAACAGCGACGATACCATGAGAATTGCAAAGCATTTTCGGAAAATGTTTGCAGGCTTGTCTGGTCTCTTGATGGATCAAGAATCTACCATAACCGGGTTTACTTCAAAGGAAGGCGAACAAGTACAGCTCAAGCGACCAATATCACTAGTGAAGACGCCCAAAATCAATGACTGGCTTGCTGCCCTGGAAAGCAACATGAAGTCTTCATTGGCTGAGCTTCTAGGCGAAGCAGTGGAATCGTTCCAAGCAGTACTAAGTCAATCAGTAATCGAGAGTACCGCTTTCAATGGCTTCTTGGCCGCCTTCCCAGCTCAGGTTGTTGTTCTTGCTACGCAAGTCGTTTGGACTACTTCTGTTGATACTGCCCTAGTGACAGGTGGTGACGGCCTTCCGGCTTTGCATGATGTGGCTATCCAACTACTCGAGATCCTAGCATCGACAGTCCTTGGAGATCTTGAGCTGCTCGTGAGAAAGAAGTGCGAACACTTAATCACCGAGTTCGTCCACCAACGAGACGTCATTGCCAAACTCATCAATGCCAATGCGTCTTCCCCAAATCATTACTTGTGGCTTCTACAAATGCGGTACATCTACAAGCCCGAAGGTGATTTCGCTGACCGACTCCGTATCAAAATGGCCAATGCAGACCTCGCATACGGCTTTGAATATCTTGGTGCTCCTGATAGACTAGTCAGAACTCCTTTGACTGACCGCTGTTTCCTCACTTGCACCCAAGCAATGGCGCAGCGTTTAGGTGGATCTCCATATGGTCCTGCTGGTACAGGCAAGACAGAGTCAGTTAAGGCTCTTGGCATAGAGCTCGGAAGATTCACCTTGGTATTCAACTGTGACGACACCTTCGACTTCCAGGCCATGGGTCGTATCTTTCTTGGTATTTGCCAGGTCGGTGCGTGGGGTTGCTTTGACGAGTTCAACCGTTTGGAGGAGCGTATTCTGTCAGCCGTATCTCAGCAGATTCAAAACATTCAACTTGGTCTGAAGAATGGCATGGAATCTGGCAATGCGCAAATTGAATTGGCCGGAAGACAGTTTTCTGTCAGCGCCAACACCGGCATATTCATAACCATGAACCCAGGATATGCTGGACGGTCTAATCTACCTGACAACTTGAAGAAGCTCTTCCGCAGCGTAGCAATGTCCAAACCGGACAAAGAACTCATTGCTGAGGTCATGCTCTACTCTCAGGGCTTCAAGCAAGCAAAACAGCTTTCCAAACAGACGGTGCCCTTCTTCGATAGCTGCGCAGCCCAACTCACCAAACAGGCTCATTATGACTTTGGCTTACGAGCGCTTAAGAGTGTTCTAGTCAGCTCTGGTGGTCTGAAGCGTACTAGGCTTCTCAACAGCAAGGAGGATGCACAAGCGGAGGAAGATTTGGAGCCGCAGATCATTGTCCAGAGCATACGAGAAACAATCGCGCCTAAGCTCATTCGAGGCGATGTGGAAACAATGAAACGTGTTGAACTAGAGGCTTTCCCTGGCGTTCATTATGTGTCCGCCAATCTAGAAGCATTGGAAATTGCCATTCGCACTGAAGCCATGGAAAGACACCTGGTCATTAACGATACTTGGATGACGAAGATATTGCAGCTCTATCAGATTCAAGGCATCCACCATGGAGTCATGATGGTCGGGGATTCGGGCTCCGGCAAATCTGCTATATGGAAGGTGCTGCTGAGGGCGCTCCAGCGTGCTGAGGGCGTGGAAGGTGTCTGCCACATCATAGATTCGAAAGTCATGTCGAAAGAAGCTCTTTATGGTAGCCTCGACAGCACCACCCGTGAGTGGACGGACGGTCTGTTCACCAGTATCTTGCGCAAAATAGTCGACAATCTACGTGGAGAGGACTCAAAGCGACACTGGATAGTGTTTGATGGTGATGTTGATCCTGAGTGGGTGGAAAACTTGAACAGTGTCTTGGATGACAACAAGCTTCTCACGTTACCAAACGGGGAACGGCTTGGCATACCACCAAACGTCCGGATATTATTTGAGGTGGAGACTCTTAAGTATGCCACTCTTGCGACTGTCAGCCGTTGCGGTATGGTCTGGTTTAGCGATGACACTGTAACATCAGACATGCTGGTCGCAAACTACCTCCAAGGCCTTCGAAGCACTGCGTTCGACGAACTTGACGAAGAAGCCGCAGGCCAAATGTCAGCTAAAGCCCTAGCTATGCAAGAGCAGGTTTCGGACCTTCTGCAGCATTTCTTCGGCACAGAGCACCTTCTCGACAACGCCCTCAAGGAAGCACAAAAGTACAGCCATATCATGCAATTCACTGAGATCAGGGCACTCAATACTTTGTTCTCTCTGTTGAACAAAGCTTGCAGGACAATCATCGAATACAACATACAGCACGAGGATTTTCCATTGGACCCAGAGCAAATCGAGTCTTTCACCTCCAAGAAGATGCTCCTCGCACTAGTCTGGGCACTGGTTGGAGATTGTCCCATTAGAGAACGAAAAGCCTTTGGCGAGTACATTGCCAACTTGACGACATTCGATACTCCTCTGCTCAGCGAATCTTCTTCCTTGATTGATTACGATGCCTCACTTCCAAGAGCAGAGTGGACGCCATGGCAGTCTCAGGTACCCAGCATTGAGATCAATACCCACTCAGTCACCCAGACAGACGTTGTCATCCCGACATTAGACACAGTGCGTCATGAAGACGTCCTATACTCCTGGCTCGCAGAACACAAGCCTCTCATTCTCTGCGGCCCACCAGGTTCTGGCAAGACTATGACACTCTTTAGTGCTCTACGCAAACTACCATACATGGAAGTCGTTGCGTTGAATTTTTCGAGTGCGACTACGCCAGATTTGCTGATCAAAACATTCGATCAATATTGCGAATACCGAAAGACGTTGAATGGTGTGGTTATGTCACCAACACAAATCGGCAAATGGATTGTATTTTTCTGCGACGAGATCAATTTGCCTGCGCCAGACAAGTACGGGACGCAAAGAGCTATTACTTTCCTTCGACAACTAGTTGAGCAGAATGGCTTTTGGAGAACGGCGGACAAAACTTGGGTCACTCTTGAGCGTGTTCAATTTGTTGGAGCTTGTAATCCTCCAACTGATGCTGGGAGAACACCAATGGGAGCACGATTCTTGAGGCATGCTCCTCTAGTCATGGTTGACTATCCTGGAGAGCTCTCACTTCAACAAATCTATGGCGCCTTCAACAGTGCTGTTTTGAAAATCATCCCCAATCTTCGCGGCTACTCCGAGCCACTCACCAAAGCGATGGTGCAATTCTACAGCGAATCACAGAGTCGCTTCACACCCAAGATCCAACCGCACTACGTTTACTCGCCTCGTGAATTGACAAGATGGGTTCGCGGACTATACGAAGCCATAAAACCCTTAGAGAATCTCTCTGTGGAAGGCCTTGTCAGAATATGGGCCCACGAGGCATTGCGATTGTTCCAGGACAGACTCGTAGCCGAGGACGAGCGCAAGTGGACTGAGGAGGCAGTTCACCGTGTCGCGATTGAGCATTTCCCCAATACGGACGAAGATGCTGCTTTGAGGGGGCCAATTTTATTCTCCAACTGGCTTTCGAAGAACTATGTCCCAGTTGAGCGGGAGCAGCTCAGAGAATTCGTCAAAGCAAGACTGAAGACATTCTGCGAGGAAGAGGTGGATACGCCAATTATCCTATTCAACGATGTGCTGGAGCATGTACTTCGAATTGACAGAGTATTCCGTCAACCTCAGGGTCATCTGATCCTTATTGGTGTAAGCGGTAGCGGCAAGACTACTCTCTCACGATTTGTCGCGTGGATGAATGGGCTCAAGGTCTTCCAAATCAAGGTCCATGGGAAGTATTCTGCGAGTGACTTCGATGATGACCTCCGAGATGTTCTCCGCCGTTCTGGGTGCAAAGGCGAAAAGATCTGCTTTATTATGGATGAATCAAATGTGCTCGACTCGGGCTTCCTTGAACGCATGAACACGCTGCTAGCGAACGCAGAAGTTCCAGGGCTTTTTGAGGGGGATGAGTTCCAAGCTCTCATGACTGCCTGTAAAGAGGGTGCACAACGCCAAGGGCTTCTTCTCGATTCTCAAGAGGAGCTGTATAAGTGGTTCACTCAACAGATCGTTAAGAACCTTCACATCGTCTTCACGATGAACCCACCAGAGGATGGGCTCTCATCAAAGGCCGCAACAAGTCCAGCATTGTTCAATCGTTGTGTGCTGAACTGGTTCGGAGATTGGTCTGACCAAGCTCTTTTCCAAGTCGGATCTGAACTGACCCAGTCCGTTGACCTCGATCGTCCTGACTTCGTGGCACCTGACAGTATACCGGTCGCCTATCGCGATCTGACGCTGCCTGCCTCCTACCGGGACGCTGTAATTAATTCCATGGTCTACATCCATCACTCTTTGCACCGGCTCAATCAGCGGCTCCTGAAACAACAAGGCAGGAAGACGTTCCTAACGCCGAGACATTTCCTTGATTTTGTGGATCAATGCGTTCGGCTTTTCAACGAAAAGCGTGAGGATCTGGAAGAACAGCAGCGTCATCTTAATGTTGGATTGGAGAAATTAAAGGATACCGTCGACAAAGTCCGAGACCTACGAGCAAGCTTAGCACAGAAGAAAACTCAGTTGGAAAAGAAGGACGCCGAGGCCAATGAGAAATTGCAACGAATGGTTGCTGATCAACGTGAAGCCGAGCAGCGCAAGTCTGCTTCGCTCGAAGTCCAAGCAAACCTTGACAAGCAGGAAGAAGAGGTGGCCAAGCGAAAGGAGGTGGTAAACTCCGATTTAGCGAAGGCCGAGCCAGCTGTCCTCAGTGCGCAAGAAAGCGTTAGCAATATCAAGCGGCAACATCTTACTGAAGTTCGTTCAATGGGTAACCCTCCTTCGGGTGTCAAGCTTGCCCTGGAAGCGGTTTGTACATTGCTGGGCCACAAAATCGATAGTTGGAAGACCATCCAGGGTATTGTTCGCCGAGATGACTTCATAGCCAGCATTGTCGGCTATGATAACGAGCGCCAAATGACAAGAAGCCACCGCACAAGGATGCAAAATGAGTTTTTATCTAAAGAAGACTTCACATACGAGAAAGTGAATCGCGCTAGCAAGGCTTGTGGTCCGCTCGTCCAGTGGGTCGAGGCACAAGTTAACTACTCGGCTATCTTAGATCGCATAGGCCCCTTGCGTGAAGAGGCAGACCAACTGGAAGAGGCAGCACTTCAGACTAAAGCAGAGGCTAAAGCGATCGAAAACACTATTAACAATCTTGAGAACAGCATTGCTACCTACAAATCAGAGTACGCCGCGCTCATCAGCGAAACCCAGTCAATCAAAGCCGAGATGTCCCGGGTGGAGAACAAAGTCAACCGAAGCGTAAAGCTCCTTGACAGTCTTTCAACAGAGCGTGGGCGATGGGGAGCAGGGAGTAGATCTTTCGAAACCCAAATCAGTACAATTGTGGGCGATGTTATGGTAGCAGCAGCATTCATCGCTTACAGCGGTCTCTACGACCAAGTACTCCGCAAAGCAATGCTCGAGGATTGGCTAGAACAGCTTGGACTCTCAGGCATAAAATATAAGATGCACAATCCAGTCACCGAATACCTCTCGAATGCAGACGAGCGTCTCCGCTGGCAAGAGAATGGCTTGCCTGTTGATGACTTATGCACGGAAAACGCGATCATTCTGAAACGCTTCAACCGCTACCCTCTGATCATAGATCCGTCTGGACGCGCGACAGAGTTCTTGCAGAATGAGTGTAAAGACCGTCGTCTTACAGTGACTAGTTTCCTGGATGACTCCTTTATCAAGCAGCTAGAAAGTTCCCTTCGTTTTGGTAATCCAATATTGATTCAAGACGCTGAACACCTTGATCCAGTCTTGAACCACGTACTAAACAAAGAGTACCAAAAGACTGGTGGTCGAGTCTTAATCCAACTGGGCAAGCAAGAAATCGACTTCTCACCGGCATTCAAGCTCTATCTGTCAACCCGAGATCCTTCAGCTATGTTTCCGCCTGATATCTGCAGCAGGACTACTTTCGTCAACTTCACCGTCACACAAAGTAGTCTTCAGACGCAGTCACTGAACGACGTGCTCAAATCCGAGCGGCCAGACGTCGATCAGAGGCGCACGAATCTTGTTAAGATGCAAGGCGAGTTTAACACCCATCTGCGCGGTCTCGAAAAGCGATTGCTTCAAGCGCTCAACCAATCGCGTGGCAACATCCTTGACGACGATGTTGTGATTGAAACACTGGAGACACTGAAGAAGGAGTCTGGAGAGATATCGAAGAAGGTGGCTGAAACAGATGGTGTCATGGCCGAGGTGGAAACGATCACTCAACAATACAATGCAATTGCTCGCGCCTGTAGCGCTGTATTTGCAGTCCTCGAACAGCTCCATTACCTGAACCACTTCTACCAGTTCTCGTTACAGTACTTCATCGACATCTTCGATTCGGTATTGCGTAGTAATGGTAATCTTAAAGGGGCTAAGGATTATTCTATAAGGGGGGAGATCATACTTCGGGACCTCTTTGTTAACACCTACCGGAGGACTTCTTTGAGTCTACTGCAAAAGGATCTAGTCACCTTTGCCATGCTACTTGCTCAGGCCTCACCCTACTCAATGGACAAAAGCCTTGTTGATAGCATTCTCAATTCTGCTGTTGAAGGAAACGATGCCTCAGCAGACGAACAAATTCGCAAATATGCTCAAGCCAAAGCTTCCCACATGCCTGTGTTGAAGCCATACATATCCGAGATCTCCTCCAAGGATTGGGACCGCTTCTGTTCCGAGGAATTGGCAGAGAACTTTGTGCCGAAAGTCTGGGACGAAGGAACAAGCGCCTTGGACCAGCAACTCCGGTCTCTATTAATGATAAAATTGTTCAGACTCGATCGATTTGTGCCAGCAGCCGAGCAATTTGTCGCAGCCGTATTTGGGAAGTCGTTTTTTGAGAGTACGGGCAGTTTGCAAGAAGTGGTTGGCCAAGTTACACCTACAACTCCAGTTGCACTCGCCTCAAGTCCTGGATTTGATGCAAGTTACAAGGTTGAGAACCTGGTTGAGAAGATGAAGGCTCAATGTTCGTACATCGCTATGGGCTCTAACGAGGGCGTTGCTACTGCGGACAAGGCTATCGCCAACGCCGCCGCCTCAGGATCATGGGTGCTGATCAAGAATGTTCACCTTGCACCAACATGGCTACAAAGTCTCGAAAAACGGCTTGGCTCGCTCAAGCCACATCCTGATTTCCGTGTCCTCCTTTCCATGGAGATCAGTCCTAAGATACCGGTCAACTTGTTGAGAGCTTCGAGGGTGCTTATGTACGAGCAGCCAGCCGGAGTACGAGCAAACATGAAAGACTCTCTGTCTACCTTGTCTGTACGAACGATACAACAACCAAGAGAGAAAGCAAGATTGTACCTGCTACTCTCATTTCTACATGCTGTGATCCAAGAGCGCTTGCGTTATGCACCAACACTTGGATGGAAGAGCTTTTGGGAGTTCAATGACAGCGACGTATGTAGCCATGAAAACTTCGCAATCTGTTTCAGAAACTAACATGACATAGTATGAGTGCGCGGCCTATATAATCGATACATGGATGGACGCCGTAGCCAACGGTCGAACGAACGTTGCTCCTGTCAAGATTCCCTGGGACCTAATCCGCACCCTTATCACAGAAATATACGGCGGCAAAATTGACGACGAAGGGGACTGGAAGCAGCTATCTGAACTCGTCAACACCTTCCTGACGCCGGAAGCCTTTGAGGATGACCACAAGCTAGTGAAAGGCGCACCAAGGGGAGAGGCGGAGGCGTATACGGAAGGAGATGGGAGCTTGACGGCTCCTGAAGGGAATGAGATAGAAGATTTCATGGAATGGGTTAATCGGCTACCGGAGCGTGAACCACCTACTTATCTTGGACTGCCTGCGAATGCGGAGAAAATGCTACTGGTGGGCCATGGGAGGGATACGATTGCTAATTTAGCACGGATAACGGAGCTGCTGGATGAGAGTGAGCAGCTCTCGGCGGAAGGGGACACAGTGCGTTGAAGCAGACATTACAACCCACAATTCCTCTGTCACATACGGATACCTTCGACAATCACGTTCCAGCGTTTTGGCGAGCATTAGCGGCGTTGTGTCTCGAGGAAACGAAAGAGGCTGAGAATGATACATTTCTAGATGCATCGTGTCGGAGTTTGGATGGCACTGGTCTGGTGGATATACCCCATGCTTTATTCTTCTTCCGGCTATGCGTGTACTACGATCGTTCGCTTTTCCTTGGCTCATTTCCGTTCGGGCACATAGCTTTAGATATGTCATCAGTTTGAAATGTTTAATTCAGTGCTGGTATTGCCAGAGGTCTCAATACTGTATATCAGAGCTCACATTCTACAGCCAATGAGCATCTGCAAGGCTATCTACAAAAGACTAGTAGGGAACCATAAAAATCTCATTGCAGCTTCTGTGGGGTCTTGACTTAATTGAATCCGACACTCGAAGAAACAAGTCGAATGCTTGTCCAAAACTCGTGGCAATCAGGGCAACCTTTGAAGAGCATGGGATGTGGTGAGTCTAGCGGAGTACATATGAAATGCCGAGCTGTCACTCCCATTAGACAGGGGACAAACCCGCGTTTTCGATGTACTCAACAGCCCCCATCCATCCTCGCCTTCAGATTCCCATTGCTTGCTACCATCATTTCTATAGACCGTATCCAGAGACATCATAAAACACTCAGCCGCGTCACTACCGCACCCTAGCAGTGCCATCCTCATTCGCAACCCTAACAACTACACTCCCATCTTCCATCCCAAAGTACGCTGCAACAGGTTTCTGCCCACCACCCATCTTCCCCCTCTTCAACGCCTGCGCCCCGTTCTCTCCCACAAACAACCCCACACTCAAAACTCCCTCAATAGCCTTGATCTCCCTCGCCAGCTCCCTCACCTCCCAAAACCCTCCATCTCCTTTCCCCAACATACCTTGCTCCTCCATATCCACCGGCAACCGCAGCGGCTCAAAACACGCATCAATAATAAAATTATCCTGATCCGTCTTTATCGGTCCTGCTTTCGCCATATGTCCCTCCCTAAGCACCGCACTCGTGCTCCCCAACCCCGCCAATGCCGTCATCACCGTTCGCACAGCCAACGGCTCCACTTCTATAGGAATATATTTCCAGAACGTTAGTAACCGGGGCTGCAGTTTTCGGTGGTCGGCTACACAGATGAATTTTCGGGCTTGGGTGGCGACAAGTTTCTCTTGGTACAGGCAGCCGCCTCCGCCTTTGATGCAATTGAGGTCGTCGTCGATTTCGTCAGCGCCGTCAAAGGCGACGTCAATGAGGTTGTTGGTGGGGAGGGAGTCGAATTTGAGGTCTTTGAGGCCGGCTTTGAGGATTACCTGTCCATGAGTCAGTGTATACTTGCTGGATAATGCATGTCGGCAGAACTTGAGGTTCGTGTTACCTGCCGTGATTGATAGCCAGTGGGTATGAAGTTTATGTTGGCGATTCGGGGGTCTTTGACAGCTTGTATAGCTTCGACTACGTGGACTATTGTACTGCCAGATCCAATACCTACATAGCGAACTGATGGATCGAAGTGCTCTTCTACGGCCTTCTGGGCGGCGTTTCGTTTTGCGGTCTCGATATCAGAGGTCGAGGGGGCCATTTTACGAGAAGATGAGAGAAAAGAGAGGCAGCGAGTGTTCAGTCTCAAGGAGAGACAACGCTTAGGAGCCAATCTGCATCTCACTTGTTGAGTCAGCCCACTGTAAGTATATACGAGTAGAGTTGTCTTTTGAGGTAGTCCCTCGTAGGGTTATACCTTAATATCCGGTAATAGACAGTAGGAGTGCTATACATCCGATGTTGTCCACAATGCTACTGGAATGCGATCAAATCAATTTGTAAGAGAATCCCAAAGACCTCAACCAGCAACGAGATGCCAATTGCAAGTCAATGACACCCAGTAGGTATGCTACAAAATTGCGGAGCGGCGGGGCAATGGTGGGGGGTCGCTGTCAGCCCTACGGCAGCGATTTCACTCCTCTGCACCACATTGAACTGTCCTCGCAGGTAACATAGAGATTTCAACTGACACTGTGTTCACAACTTTCATCAGCATATTCACGGCTAAAATTCTCCATATAAAGCTTGAACAACGTTGGGAAGGAACAGAAACGCGCCAAAAACTGCGGAATCAATTTATTTTCTGATGTCACTCACGAGCTGTCCTCGAAGCTAAACTGAAGCTCGAAAGAACGTTTCCTTAGTCACTATGGTGAAGAGAGCGACGACACCGCCTCCCCTTCAGGGGCCAACAGCAAAGGAGAAGAAATATGACAGGCAGCTTCGGTTATGGGCAGCAAGCGGGCAGCAAGCGTTGGAGGACTCCGAGGTGCTGTTGTTGAACTCGGGTCCGGGAGTAGTTGGTGTTGAAGCTCTCAAGAATCTCATCTTACCTGGTGTTGGTAACTTCACTATTGTCGACGAGGCAGAGGTCAGCGAGAAAGACCTCGGTGTTAATTTCTTTCTCGAGGAAGAGAGCTTGGGAAAGGCAAGGGCTGAGGAGACGTGCAGATACCTGCAAGAGCTGAACCCTGAAGTGACTGGCAATGCTGTCAAGAAGGTCAAAGTTAGAAAATGCGGGATCTTGATCGTACGCTGACACCATTCTTTAGTCAATAGAAGCTTTCGTTGAAAACCCTAGCATTCTCGACAACTACACCCTCATAATTCTTATAGGTCCAATGAAGGACTCGAGCGTGCTTGAGAAGATTAGCCGTCATGCACAAACTAAATCTATACCGCTCTTCTATGCCCATTCCGTCGGCTTTTTCTCCCATTTCTCTGTGCAATTACCCGCCCAATTCCCTATCGTCGATACTCATACAGATCCAGCTACCACGCAAGACCTACGTCTCCTACACCCGTGGCCAGAGCTGGTTAGTTTCAGGCAAGAGAAAACGGAAAATCTCCCATTCCAATCCGATCATGATCATGGACACGTACCATACCTGTTAATCCTATTACACTACCTCAACGTCTGGAAAGCCACGCACGACGGCCAACCGCCAAAGAGCTATTCTGAAAAAAAAAAGTTCTCGGCTCTAGTTGCAACAGGAGCAAGAATAGACAACCCAGAAGGCGGAGAGGAAAACTTCGACGAAGCAAAATCAAACGTGCTAAAGAGTCTAAAACCCCCCTCAATATCCAGTGGCCTTCGCGAAGTCTTCGAGTCTAAAGACTGCAAACAACCAACGGCAGATTCCCCGAAATTCTGGATCATCGCCAACGCTATACATAGATTTCACATCGAACACGACGGCCTCCTCCCCCTACCCGGCGCCTTGCCAGACATGAAAGCCCTATCATCCGACTACATAAAGCTCCAAAATATCTACAAAGCCAAAGCCCGAGCCGATATCGCAGAAGTAACAGCAACAATTCGACAAACAGAAGAAGATCTAGGCAGAACCATCCCGATCGAAGAAAAAGAAATCGAAGCCTTCTGCAAAGGCGCCCAATTCGTAAAATTAATCCGCGGCCGCCCAATCCGCATAGCCAAATCCACCGAACCAATAGACTGGAGCGACAGAGCAGAAACCCTAAGCCGAGAACTAGAAACTTCGAAAATGATGGAGCAAGAATCCCTCCTCCCCATCTACTTCGCCTTCCTGGCACTCGACCGCCACCACGACGAGCTCGCCCGCCTCCAACACTCCCGCACCAACGAACCCAACTCCCTCAACAAAATTCCCGGAGCTCGCGACATCTCAGGCGCCATCCGCCCCCTTCCCAAATTCGCCGAATCAGCATACTTCTACACCCCGGCAGTCGATGTAGAAAACGACCCCAAGCCCTGGCCCCGATTTGATATTCCAGTGGCGCGAGAGGCGTTTGATAATGTGGTCAGGGAGATTGAGAGGGCGGATGGAGCAGAGTTGCATAATATATCTGCGTTGACCGGGGGAATGGTGGCGCAGGAGGCTATTAAGGTTATTACAAAGCAGTATGTGCCAGTTGATAATACGTGTGTTTTTGATGGGGTGGCAAGTAGGGCTGCGGTGTTTAATATATGAGCATCGAGGAAGGGCTGGGGGGAGGAAGGGTTGGAGAGCTGGTTTCGTAGAAGCGAGCGAGCATTGGTATTGGCTTTTACATATGAAGGAAAAGGAATGAGCATTTGTGGAGAGGTTCTACGAGGACGGACATGGGGCCGTGGAAGCTGGCATTTATCGTTGAGGAAGAAGGTAAAGAGTTGCAAATAGAGGGACGATAATAGAAAGAGGATGCTATTGCATGTGGTTCTTAAAAATGCTATGTTACAAAACATGCTTGCTGATGCGTCAATCATCATCAAACTTTTCACCAACACCAGCAAATAAACCTGTAAATCTAGAGAACGTATCCTCCCCTTCCCAACCCACATGCAGATAGAAAATCCTAAGCAATTCCACGCTATGCAAAATGCCGTATGGTTCCCACCAATTCCGCCCTTTCTGGAAAATGACTATATCAATCGCCAATCACGGCACAAACAACCTCGAAAAGCTCGCCACATCCTGCCTGCAGCAAACACAAGTAGCAAAATTATTCATCGCAAGACTTACCCTGCACTCCTCACACAGACTCAAACACCGACACGGAAGCGCCAGTACCGTCCTTGGCGCGCTCTGACATACCGCACACTGTGGTCCCGCTTGGCCCATTCCCGCTGCGCCTTCCCGCCAAGATCGTGCGCCCTTATCTGATGGTTTGGCGCGGCGGGTAAGGATGAGCTGCTCGAGGAGCTGTTCTTCTTCTTCTCGGGAGAAGGGCCCGGTGGGGGGAACGGTAGAGTTG
>QKZZ01001450.1:0-10232 GCA_003521265.1 Cetradonia linearis
AAATAAAGGTAAAGGTAAATTTATATAAGTTAATCCTTAAGCTTATTATGCTCTTTATAGTACTTATTAAATTAAATTATTTTAATATTTATATTTAATTTACTATTAATGCTAGCATGTTATTCTCCTCTGACTATATTTAAGGTAAGGTTCTTTGATATAATTAAACTTATCTTTTAAAGGTGTTTAAAGTGTTAAGACTCAATAATCTTTAATTAGTTCTTAAGGGGTACAAGTTATATTAATAATAATAAGAGAAGAAGTCTTTTGACTAATAAAAAATAGTTAATAAGTCAAGTGGAATGGCTTAAATGAATAATATCTATTAAAACCTTGATATAAGTTAAATATAAGGGAATCTATCTGGTGGGCAAACAGCCTATATTCATAATTATCGGAAATCTTTACCAAGACCTCACACTTAGCATATTTAATATGTTTAGTGTATTAATCCTCCTAATCCCCCTAATCTATTGTTTAATGTGTTTAGTGCCTCTTGATAATTAATCCCATTGATTGCTTTATTATGTGACTCCTGTTCCCAGGACTTTGCAATCCTTAAAATGTCCCATCATTGTATGTTACTGATTACCTCCTTTCTATATAACCCCAATCACACCTGCTCCAAGGTTAGATTGTAACATATAATTATTAAATTAAGTTAAAGAATAATAAAAACATATTGATAATTGACTGATTTATGGATTACAGACTCAAATAATACGATATCTGAACAAGGCTCTAATATTTAATCTAGCAGCTAGGGTGGCCTTCATAATGAGCTAAATAAATATTTAATATACATTTTAATAATTTTAACATCTATTATATGTGGCCTTTATATATATCATTAAAAATATTAAATAAAGGACTTTAAAGCCTTAATTTAATTAAATTTAATAGGTTTAACCTAAAAAAAAACTAACTTACCCCATACCAACCTGCACCAAACCCGCTTCCAACCCACACCATTACTGATGCAGGTTAGAAGGGCTTTAACCTGCATTAACCCACCCCATTGCTCTGCGTAAATCTATTCTTACCTTGGATTGACAGGTACACTGACAGTAAGCCTAGCAATCCAAATGATCCATGCTAAGCTTTGCCCATGATCCACGGTTTGCTACTCTTGCATAGCCTTGATCATGCCAAGACATAGGGTTAGGGTTAGGTTGTAATACCCAAATATAAGAAATCCTTGCCAAGACCTCTTTAATTCAAACCACTAAGTGTTTAAACAATTAATTAAATCATTATTTAAATCATTTAAACCCATCATATGAATCTGTTTAAAGAATAATATAAGTTCTTTAAATATACCATCATGGCAACCAGTGCTCCACGCTTCTCCTGTTCGGCGAACATCTGGTTACAGCGCTCCATATCGTAACACAGCGTAATTAAATTTTCAATTTTACAAATTAAAATAAGGTTAAATCTACCTCAAAACTCAGTTATTTTCATTCTTAGCTCTAAATTACATAGCCGAGGTCTTAGACCGGTACAACGGAGGCAGGCATCCAACTAGGCCTATTTAGGCTTAGCTTCGGGGGTAGTCTTGGTATTTCTATTAGCGCGCCTCCAAAATCATCATCATCATCATCATTCATTGAGCACCGAACCTGAATACAAACCCTACACCTTCACTGCGCTACCATTTCAAGATCCATCTATTGCTGACAAGTGCGCTAAGGCCTAGACCATTGAAAACCAAGTTGCCGATTCCGCCTTAGCAGTACCCTGTTACCCCTAGAGCGCCGAGCAAGTGACGTCAATCCTCCCCGAGACAATGCAACCCCGACTTGCCCTTCTTGTCTCAAAAGCGTCCGACCCAGAAGCTAATGCTACACCACCATGTGCGCTCTATCGAGTGATCGACCACACGAAACGCCATGGCCCGAGGCCCAGCAATCAGCGATAGGCACGGCTAACGGCAGGCGGATTCGAGCAGCAAAAGCACCGGCTAGATAAACTCCCTCGTGGAGGTTTTTCTACATTCGGGAACGCGCGCTCAGGTACGCTGATCAAAAACAACAGGTGACGGAATCTGACACGGACACCTCGGCAGTTGAGAATGAGACTTTTCGTGGATTTGGAATTGATGTTCACAGGTAATTGACATTTACAAATTATGTACAGATGGATTCCCTTCCCCATCAATCCACTTCGTCCCCTCCTTCTCACTATCCGTACTCCGCCTACAAATCTCCTTCTCACTCTCACTAGGACTGACCCCTCTTCCCTCCGGATCCCTCTCCCTCTCCGGTCTACTGATCCTCGCAGTC
Source organism: Cetradonia linearis (assembly GCA_003521265.1). NCBI lineage: Eukaryota > Fungi > Ascomycota > Lecanoromycetes > Lecanorales > Cladoniaceae > Cetradonia > Cetradonia linearis. The sequence continues at coordinate 2,286 of QKZZ01001450.1, forward strand.
CGTCCGGCCATCATTGTAGTACCCATCAGACTTTTCGCCTTGGGAGGAATGGATCCATGTTCACCAACAGTAACTGCTGTCGTAGTCGAAGAAGATGTAAAAGCATCTTTAGTTTTAGGCTCAGTAATGACATCGACTTGGTGCGTCGCGTAGATTTTGTCGGGATGTGTGACGCTCATTCTGTTTGCGGAGAAAGAGCCCACTTTGGCGGAAGTCCAGGTGCCTGCTTTTCGATCTGGGATGACGGAGCCGGATTCGATGTTGTCGATTTTCGTGCCGTGCTCGTAATTGCGTTGGCGGAGTTCGTGGTCTCGCCCGCGCCAGTGGTTTTCTTCGGTAAAGCCCGCTTTCGTGAGGCCCATCAGTTGGTTGAGGACGGCGAATTCGAGTTTGAGTTTTATGGAGTAGATCATTGGTTTGATGGCCGCTTCGCCAACGTATTGGTTTGAGAATTCGAGACCGATGAGGACGATGTCCATTCCTATGCAGACGGAGTTGATGGCGATGAGTTGGAGCATCACTTTTCTGGTCATAGAGTGGTAGATAGACCCCAAGAGGCGGACAGTGGCGAGGATGTAGACGGTAGAGATGATGAATTCTTGGATGCAGAAGCCGACGAGTTGGATGCGTTCCATGACGTTGAATTTTGGGGTCCAGAAGATCGCGTTGGAGGAGTTGGAGCCGTAGGTGAAGATTATTGTGGGGGTGTGCAGGCAGATGGCATCGATGATCATCATGTAGAGGATGTAGCGGAGGGTGCGTAGGTTACGGACGACGAGGTGGAGGCGTGAGTAGAGGACAAAGGCTTGGCCTGTAACCATTGCTACCCAGCCTAATTCCACCAATTGAGCCACTTCCATACGCTGGGTGGGGGTATCGATACGACTTACCAATCTCTATGAATGGAAGTTCGACTAGCCATGATGTACCGACGAGAAACTTCAATATAAAACCAAGAGCGTGCAATGTACAGCCCCATGAACTGATCAAAAGCGCCCAGAAATACAAGCCTTTGCGTCTTCGAAATGTGTAGAATATGGCCAGATCAAGCTCAATGGTATATGCCCATGCAATGGCAGTCCCTGCAGCGATAAGGCAGTACTCAAAGGGATCGTACGGCAAGGCCCCTGTGACGCCCGCCGTTGAACGTTCAATTAGTGTACCCAGCATCTTTGAAGAAATGATTGTATGTTGCGATTAGGTGAGGCACGATGATGAAAGTACATTTGGTGAAAGGGAATGCGCAACATAGTCTATCTATAAACGGAGGAAACTATGTCGGTGAAGACCTAGCTCATTCCTTTTCGGGTAGGAGAAGGGAGCAACAGAGCGTAACTAAAAGTGGCGCAACGAGACCCATGCAAGATGATCAGCCAGGTGAGACTGGGAGATGGACTAAGCAAGCCCTTTCGGCGAGCTGCCAGGGCGAGAAAGATGGCTTGTCCTTATAGCCAATGGCTTAGCGGAGGGCCTCGAACGCATACACGCACAGGCCAGCGTAATGCGCATACTATCCAATTATCCTTTGAACCCAGACTCCTCTAGGGTCTATCGGTAATGAGCTGCCATTGCATCAAGAACGGAGTGAGCCTCGTAGGAAATGTGTGCGGTGGTGTCTGGCGAGTGTTCCAGATGCGGTTGATTATAGATACCCAGCCGTTGCAAACGCGTCTGAGTTGCATGTGACCATATCAGAAGTAAGACCACTCAGAGTTTACCGCGGTTTACCCCTTTCCAACAGACTCATTGGCTATTAGATGTGTTATGCAGGGGAAATGCGGGTTGTTCCTTGCAAGGAGGTTTTAGCATCGTGATCAACCAGCCAGAAGTCCCCTAGAAAGGTGGGGAGCCCTGCACTAGGAGCTTTTGTAACTAATGGTCTTTCTAGCTTACCCCAGACTCCGACGTTATGGGTCACTAGTGGACACGTGGGCAGAGCGATACGTGCATCTAACGCTATTGATGATAGAGCAATTCTCGCAGGAGGGAATGTTCAACGTCTTTGATTTGCGCGGATACGCAGTCTCGACAGTTTAATGAGTAGCGGCTTGTCGCAATCCGATGGCGCCCGCAAATACACTAGCTAGTAACGTACTCGTCTACATCGGACTCGTCCTACCATCGTAGTAGTAGAGCATTGGTCGTCATCAAGCTCATTGTGAAGTGACGCAAACCGTGCCTGTGATACTGATGATAATAGTTACCCGATTTGGTCGCCAAAGTGATCGAGCTACGGCCGCTCTGTAAAAAAAATTTTGGTGGTATCTGTGCTTTCGCTGTGAATTTACGATGTACAGCTCTCCAAACATCGACCAAAATGTCGGGCCGGCGAGATCATCTCGTGCATTGTTGGCCTTCGAGCTGTGGGACTTAATTCTTCCTCGACAAATCTCGCTTGACCTATGTGAGGCGCTCATTTGAGCATAATCAAGGGATCAATGTCAAGCACAACTTGGTCTTCAAATCAGATGTGCGACGCAACAAGCCACATGGTCTGAGCTTGAGCCCATCTCGGAGAATTCCAACCCTTTTGTCAGGAGAATAAAAACCAAATGAAGTGAACGATGTCACTTGGTCAGAGCTTTATCGCAATATGCTAGCCAATCCCTGTGTGCATGCCGCCTCTTGGCACTCTTCCTACCTTGCTTTCCTGTAGCCATGGTAAGAGCTTCAAACTGTAGGCATTGGCTTTGGGCTTCAACAGCTGGCGCCCAGATCTCAAATTCAAGCTGTGTTCAGATGACCCTAACGCAATCCCGGTACTTGATTACTCGCATTGACCGATCAGCTAGCTCATAGATGAAAAGCGACAAATAGAATTCGCATCAAACTGTTGGATATGAAACAAGAACCTCGCAGGACATATCTCAGCTATTAATGGCCTGGCACATGCCACGAAATTCCTCCCATATCCGATTCAAATCCGAATCTTATACCAAACCATAAACCAATTCCCACAATGCAAGCCACCAACCCAACATTCATAGCGTGGGAGCAACAAGCCCGCCCAGAACTCCTCCGCTCCATTCAGGAACGCGACAGCTACCCTCCAACCGATTCTGAAGATGATCTGGCCCTGATGGAAGACAGTACTCTCGACCAGGCAGCAATTCTCTGTACTGATATGCTTGCCATGTGAGAGGCCATGGTAACACCAATCCCTCCCACATATTCGTAGCTCCATTTCTGACACGAGATCCAGCTAGTCCTCTACAATAAACTTGCCACAACCCTCTCACTAGTAGCTTCAAATACCTTCTTTAGATTTTACCCGTCCAGAAAACACCTAGATGCCCAGAAGTGCAATTTGCACAGACGAAAAAGGTGTTTGGGTTGCACTCTGGGCAATACAACCCTTTTCCGCCAGCGGTGACGCCTTCAAAGAGGAACAATGGGTTTTCCTGGCTAAGAAGCAAAGCGTCGAGGAAGATTTCGACGAGATATCCGCACTTTTGAGCTGGGATCGTGCTTGTGAGAGAGTCTGGCATTTGAGCGAGCATTTGATTTGGGCTTGTTGCTGTACTAAAACTCATTATGACTGGTTGCGGAGTGATGGAACAGACCCAGCAGTGGAGCTGGGGTGGGATTTGGCGCAGTGGAGTGATTTCCGCTGAATCAATCTACAGTAGGCATACGAATGTCACGTGAACGCTCATGTTTCGACAACGTTTTAGGCCTTTGCATGCAACATCCCATGAAACAAAGCAACGTACGCTGCGCTGCAATCCGTCTCCATTGAGATATATAAGGGGTTCGATCTTTTGCCCTACGGCGAGTGTTGAGCGCTTTGTCTGGTGCAGTGGACGAAGACTTTCGAACAATAAGAGCAAAGGAACAATAAAGGTAATGCTCCATTACTTAACCCGCCTTTAACCCCCAATTTTCTCCTTTGGCTTTACTTAGATCTCTTAGCATATATTCATTTATTCAGCGCTGATAAGATCTTTCAACGTGTACCTCACACTCTTCAAATCCTAAAGCAGAGCCTTCTAGCAAGATCTATTCCTACATGTAACATGAGGAAATCCACCTTATTCATCAATATCATGAGCGCGCCTCTGGCAGTGCTTGCCCTCCCAGCGAGCACTCTTGAATCCATAAGCTCTAATACACTCGCAACACGCCAAAACTGGAAAGATTTGTAAGATTCTTACCTATCTCGAAAGAAGAGTCTTTCAATAATAAGATGTAGCTCCTCCACACTCGCGCCCTTATCAGACGAAGTCGATGGGGTGACGAATGTTCCGCAGATCGCCAATGGAATGGAGGACAATACCAAGCTTGGTTCCGTGATGCCTCCAACACACCCATCGGAGGAATGCCGACGACCACAATTGGGAAAACAGTCTCCTTCCCAGTAGGTGGAGGGACATGGACCCTTGGTACTAATCCGAAAACTAGCAGTGAGCCCGCTGAGGTTCTCATGACATAGATGTCATAGTCTGGATCTGAGGTTACCTACTCATTCCAGCGGAACGACAGGTTTAAAACTTCTCCAGAATGCCATTTCAACAACAATAATAGTGGGGTTTAGCAGTTTAATGACACTAAATTTAGAGGACTATATGCAGTTGTTAGTAGCCAGCTAAGTTATTTTCACTGCAACTTCGCTTATAATCCCTCCAATTAGCACTAAAGGAGGTTTTCCTTGACACTACGCTTGGACATATACCGCTGGCCAGGGTAAATAGGATTACTGTTGTCAATTAGCTTACAGACAACTCATCCCTATAATGATATTCAAATCTTTGGACATATGAGATCAAAGAAACATTGAGACTTGAGTTTGTATGATATATACTGATAACGCCTGGTACATGCTCAATGAAAACCCTTACTCACTACTCGTCTTGATACAATGGGCTCCAAGACCTTCGCGGATCCATAGCTTGATGGGAGATCTCCATTTCGAGCTCAGCGTCTTGAAAATCATAATCCCAAATTAAGTTCTCTAGTTCATCAGGCCCTCGCATTGCCATTGATTCTCCGTTACAGCAATCACGGTGTCTTCCGAGATAACGGCGAACCTCATCATGCCAATTCCTAGGCGCCTGTAACAGAATTCCCGAGACCTCAGAGTAATCTAGACTCGGAGAGTCGATTGGGGAGACCAATATGCTCCTGATTTCTGCGTTGCGCTTTGCACGGGTTCTTCTTGAGGCTAGTTTCCGCAGTAAAAGGCACTTCTTGGATATTAGCGTTTTGAATGGTCCGAAAAAGCCTCCCATCCTATTCTCTTTGTTTTGAGAGAGCAGTGAGGGAATTGTGCTTTGTATATTGACTTCAGTTATTGATTTGGTGCTGGGAGTGCGAATGCTGCAGGATCTTACATGCGGTTTCCAGAGGCTCTATATATCTCCCCATTGTTTGACTTGCGAACAACAGGAGCCCTTCAAATTTCCTGCTGGATAATGGACTAGGCTCCTCTTTGATCCCAGTGAAAGGAGGGTTTCAGAATACCATTGAAAATCGGAAAAGCGGCCTTTGTCCATTGTACAGAGGGTAGGAATTGGCCACGAATAAGGAAATACTATTGCAGCGACCGAGGTTCAAGGAATCAATATTTGCTCCTTAGGGTCATGTTTGCGAATCGTTCTATTCGAAGACCATATTTGCCTTTGAGAAGCCAATTACATTTGGTCCTGCCTCCACCTTGAATGCCACTGCGCCACTGAGCAAGGCCACTTCAGTGCTTGCGCAAGGTCTGCAGGAATGGCTCCGCTTGGACACGGACCACCTGAATTGTGGGACAGGCAGAACGTTGATCTCAAGTCAGGCTCACCACATATTTCTATACTATCCCGACGAGTCTGGCATCCTGACATGGTTGGACAAGTGTCTCCTCGTACGCGTAGCGATCTGCTATTGTCCTACTTGCTTGACAACCACACCAAATTGTGCACTAGTAAGCAATGCTAATACGCTAACACCAAATGTGGCTAGACTGCTTGTAATCGCTGAAAGCTGTCAGTCTTGAGCTGATAGATGTTGTGCCTCGAAACGGTATATCATTAGTTGTTGATGGTCATCTCCATTCATACGATGTACACGAATACGAAGAGCATTAGAGACGTGCATCCTAAAGCGCTAATATTAGCGACGAGATGATGATGTCAGTTCATCGCCATCGAGAGGCATAGGAACGATGACATCTTGCGCCGTATATAAAGTTGCGGCTTCTGCATATAGACAAGAACCTATTCCTTTGATCAGCTAAACAAGATAATCTAAATATAACTCGAGCGCCCTCCATTAAATACAATCAACATGGCCACAACATCCTCAGTTGGCACGCACGCCACGCGTGAGCCTAATCCAACTGAGAAGCGCCTCATCGACGACATCCTCCTCCTCTACCAACTCCAACCGGCCGAAAAGTCCTACGCCCACTACACCCCAAATGCCATCTTCCATGACCCTGTTAGCATAGCTGAAGGCCTCGACAGCATCAGGTCCCAATTCAACGGCATGCCAAAGCTCTTCGCCGAATCTATAACCAAGAAATGCGATGTGCTAGCTGACTCGCCACCGAACGCCTTGGCCTTGAACCTGACGCAGCATTACGTCTTCAAGAGTCCCATACCATTTAAGAGCAAGGGAGCAGAGAAGACTGTCAACTCGAAACTAACGTTTCATCTTGATCAGGACGGGCTTATTACGAGGCACGATGAGGAGTGGGATCATCAGGAGAATAAGACTGAGGATGATGGGTTTATGGGGAAGTTGATGGAGGCGAGGAAGAAGACAGATGCAAAATTGGTTGAGAAGACTGTGCCAACCGATCCCTCAAAGGTCTAAGGACGAGGTCGTGCATTGGGGCCTCCGATGTCACGAACGCTAGTATACGCAGTATATGGATGGTATTCATATGTATAGATACAGTTGTTTAATCGAGTAGGACTCGTCATGAACTCAACCGCTGGCATGTGAGCCAATCGAAGAATTGACATTGCTTCACCGTGGCTTTATTTCGAAGAGCCTTTATCGCAACTCTGTAGAGGCTAATAGCGGCTTACATCATCATGGGGCCATTCCACTACCCCCAGATCCTACCATGAATGTACGGTGGTATGTGACTTGAAATGCAGTCTTTCTGATCTGGCAAACATGAGTCTTAATTCGTCTTAAGAGACCACTTCAAGGACTGATTTACTCCGCACGAGAAATCGCCATCAACTATCAGCAATGCCGTTGCTCGATCCATTAGTCAATCAGATACTACCAAACAAGATACCCTCATGTATTGCATTGGCGAAGGCCTGCTCAACCTCATCTTCCCCTCCTCCAATGCGCGCTTTGCTGTAGACGCTGGCGCGGTGTCTAACTTCTCGTGCTTTATCAGGACATCTTCGTTGGAACGTCTAGGTTGGACGCCTTCTTGGGCTGTTCTAGTCTAGCCCATGTAACTTTCGCACAATCACTGATTATTCTTGAGGATCCGGCATACCATCCATATAGAAGGAATGATATTGTCACCTCTGATTCTTATTTTATTTATCACGAGGTTATTTAAGAAGCCCAAGCACCTCAAAAATTGATGCAGCTGTCTGATAATTCATGCCAACTCTCCAAGATCATACCGACCATGGTCAATTTGAGGTCGTCTTCTTTCAGCGCCTACCGTCCCGAAGATTATAATACCGACAACAATGACGGCTTCTGGGTCCCAAGCTCAGCTATATTGAGCATGACAAAAGCCCTTCCAAGTACGTACGTCAAGATTAAAATTGACTCAAGAAGCCTAGATGAAAATCTTGGCACACAATCAGAACACCGTTGGGAGGCACTCCGCTTAATACTTCTACACTTGCATCACTTGCGGGTCCGGGTCGAGAGTTTATGTCCCAACATTTTCAGCAGTGGCTTCGATCCCGCTGATCCACTTAAGGGCTTAATGGTTTAAACCAATTATCCCTTAAGTGGCTGCCGTCCACCTTTCAGGGGTAA
>QKZZ01001451.1:0-10651 GCA_003521265.1 Cetradonia linearis
AACCGCGCTACTCTAGAATTTTTTCCGGCACGATACATCATTAGCTCAATTGGCGCGAAATCTCGTGACAAAAACATCCGACGCGCCGACTTAAATATTTACTCGGGTCTATTTGCTTTCTCAACCACTTTGACATATCAACATTTGCTCTGGTTGCCTTTCATACCCACTACCATAACCACCTCACTAAGCCTTCCTTAAACAATGGCCACCCAGATCACATCTTCAAAGCAGGTATGACTACATCGCCACCTCTCCCACCTTCATGACATCGCTGTCCACCGAACGCTGATACACCGAACTACAGGCTTCGTTCGGCATTGAGAGTCTTAAGATGGGTGATTCGCCCGTCAAGAAGCTCATCTTCGAGCCAACTGGCAAAGAGAACGTCCCAGTCAATGCACCTGCACCCATCATGAACGACCTCGACCTCAAGAAGCCCATCGTGGAAGCATTCGATGCTAAGGTCGAAACAAAGCCAACAGTAGCACCAACAATCAAATCTGAAGAAGCCAACGAGCCACTGCTGCAAGAAAACCCTCACCGCTTCGTGCTCTTTCCCATCAAGTACCATGAGGTTCGTATTTACCACACGCGTTACGCGTAAAGTGCTTATGCTGGTCTTCAGCTAACACATCCTGTATTCTTAGATATGGCAAATGTATAAGAAGGCTGAAGCCTCATTCTGGACCGCTGAAGAAATTGATCTTTCCAAAGATCTACATGACTGGAACAACCGACTGAACGATGACGAACGCTATTTCATTTCCCATGTTCTTGCTTTCTTCGCTGCCTCGGATGGCATTGTCAACGAGAACCTCGTCGAGCGCTTTAGTGGTGAAGTCCAGATACCAGAAGCACGCTGCTTCTACGGTTTCCAGATCATGATGGAGAACATCCACTCAGAGACCTACTCCCTCCTTATCGACACATACATCAAAGAGCAGAAGCAACGGACATACTTATTCGACGCCATTGACACTAGTAAGCCATACTTCTCAGACCAACACGATTTGAATCATGCTAACGCGTCCCAGTCCCCTGTATCCGCAAGAAAGCCGACTGGGCCCTTAAATGGATTGCAGACAAGAATTCCACCTTCGCTCAACGCCTTGTCGCCTTCGCCGCCGTTGAAGGCATCTTCTTCAGCGGCTCCTTCGCCTCCATCTTCTGGCTCAAAAAGCGCGGTCTCATGCCCGGTCTCACATTCTCCAACGAGTTAATCTCCCGCGATGAAGGCATGCACACAGATTTTGCCTGCCTGCTCTTCTCACACTTAAACAACAGGCCCAGCAAGCAAGCCGTACAAGACGTCATCACCGAGGCCGTTACCATTGAGCAGGAATTTCTCACGGAAGCACTTCCATGCGCACTGTTAGGCATGAATGCGACGCTGATGAAGCAGTATATTGAATTCGTTGCTGATCGTCTACTGCTCGCTCTCGGAAACCAGAAATACTACAAAGCTACTAATCCCTTCGACTTCATGGAGGGGATCTCGCTGGCAGGAAAGACCAACTTCTTCGAGAAGCGCGTTGGTGATTACCAGAAGGCTGGTGTTATGGCTAGCACGCAAATAAAATCTGAAGGCCAAGAGGAGAAGAAGCACGAGAATGGTGGGGACTTCGCTTTCGATGAGGATTTTTAGGTTGAGTGGGAGGAAGTTGAGTAGATGAAATGGATTATTGTATGTTTATCAAGCATGGATGGGATTTTAGTGATGCATGCATGCATGAGCTTGCCGGCGTTTAGAAATGGGCTATGGTTGGATAGCATTGAATGAAAGAACATTAAGCATGCACCATTGAGACTGCTGGGGAGATGCGTCATTCTTTACTCACAAGTTTACTCTGCTCCAATGAGACTCAATCAGATACTCGAGGAGGATTATTCAAGCTGAACAAGCTGCCCGTCAGTCTTCCTATAGATATGTACCCGACCGACTCTTCCCAAAATATGTCCACAAGAGATATCAACTCATCGAGTCGCCCGTCAACAACCAATTGAGACTCCCAAACACCTTCACCCAAACGCGCAAGATCCGCACTCATTATAAGTCGCACCCTACCTACCACCCATCAACCCCGTCTCGCAAATTCCTGTCCTTAGTCCTCCCATCCTGCAACGTACTCACCACCTCTTTCCTCACCTGAACAACGCCCTCCACGACATCGACCTGATTTTCCAAACCAGCTTTATTACTCCGACAAATCGTATCCACTCACTCTTTTTTAAACCCCCCTCCAGCCTCGTCCCTAACAATTTTACGCCTCGTCTACGCGAACGAATGTCTTATCAGTCTTCTTCTGAGTTTGAGGTCCACGACGCAGCCAAGTCCGTCCGGACGGGTGGGAGGTCAGGAGTGTATTGTTGTTCCTAGGATGGGGCAAGGATGAAGATGGTGAAGAAGGTCGTGAGGAGGCGGTAGAGCGGGCGGATATGACGGCGATGTTGGGTTCGATTGCTGCTGCGGTGGCGTACTTCCATCTTATATTCATCGAACGATGGGGCGATACTAGTTGCTATGACGCTATAGATAGAATCACTATATTTTCACCTCATTTGCCTGATCAGAGATAGGTAGGTAATTGGCAATGTAAGTAATTTGACATCAGTAACAATATTCGGCACCGCCTGCGCCGCAAAATGCCTGTTGAGTAATAACCGGACACCTCGCCTCTAACGCCTTGCTCGCCACCTTCACCCCTGGCCCCGCCCGTTCCCAAAAATAAAGCAACAGGCGCGCACTCAGCCATAAACATGAAATGAAACAAAATCCATCAAACAAGGGTGTAGCAAGCGAGGGTCCGGAGCAAGTACGTGAACCATTTCGGCGGCACATGGGCAAAAGCGCGATGATAGAAGGGAAGAATGGAGAATTTTACGGCCGAGATGGCGGGGCGTAGAAGGCTTCGAAGAGGTGGAGCATGAAGTGCCATTTTTCTGTTGCGTTGGGGCGGGCGGCCGCGACGTGGAGGCCGAAGTCGAAGTGGGTTGCTGTATGAATCGGTTGGGTAATGTTAGAAGAGGGGGGAACCGTATAGCTGGCCTGACAGGTAAGGTTGGAATGGATTATTGCCCGACTCATATAGACATGCCTTTGATGCCTAATATTGGTAAGACTCAAGCAAGCAGCATCGCGATGGCGATGGTGTAGTCATCCCACTATATTCCTGCGCGATGAGGCGGAGGATGACGGCGAAGAGACTTAGGCATATGAGGGCTATGTCGGCGACGAGGATCATGGGCTTTCTGCTGGCGTGGATGTTTTCTTCGCCCATAATGTTGGATGGAAGTATGATTACCGACAGTAATGTTGGGAAGGGATATTGGACGATGAAGAGACATGGAATGTGCAGAGCCCCTACGTCCGGGTACTAGAAGGGTATGAAGTCTATCATTGACTTCTCAGTACCACAGGCTCCAACAGCCACGCAAGCCAGCCGACGCCTTCAAGGCCGGAAATAGACTTATTAAGGAGGTAATGTTGAATATTGAATGTCAAGGTCACAAGACATATCCGCCGTTCCTGTACTCAATAGGAATGTCGAGGTGAGAGGGAGGGCAAAGTGGAAGCACCCTATTACGCGCGTATGAGAGAAAAGATCCGGGGCCCCCACAAGCGTTCCTCGTGATCCTTTGCCTCGTTTTGAGCACGCGAAATTGGCCTCGTGTCCATTGTCTTTGCTTCCGAAGCTGAACTAAATGATAATCATGAAGTGTAAAGCCATATTTTCTGGCGCAATAGGAGTGTATCAAACTCTTTCCACTGGAGTTGGTGCACTTCAAAGATGGTGAGAGTCCAGTGCAGAATTGTCTCGTAGCCTACAATCTTAACCATTGGAGCATGAATAGATATGAAATTCGTGGCGGACAACAATATCCCAACTGTTAAGCCCCGAAATTTGTTGGAAGTATATGCACCAGCTTGTAGAGAATCACAACGACCAAAAGAGGAAGTCAATAAGACTGTAGAACAAGAAACAAAATTTACCCACATACAATCGATTCATGACCCACTATTACAAACTTAGATTGTGTCCAGAGTTCTTCAACGAGACAAAAAACGGCACCTTTGTGAGTTCACACCTGCTGTAGAGAAAGATGCTTCGCCTCGATAGATGGATAGACAAGCGGTACCAAGTCATACAGATAGAATATGGCTTAGCAATAAGTACGCATCCCAGAGCCCACATTTCGCTCTCAATACACCCCGCAAACTACTTAATCCCACTCGGGTAAAGTACTTAGACCTAGCTGGCTTGAAGCGATGCGTCTCTACATCCTGAGAGATTGACAAGGTTAATTATGGCAGAAGATGTGAAGGCAGAACTGTAAGGCCAATGACCAGTGGAGGAGGCAGCGAACAGTGGTTTTTTATTAAAAGGGACGGAACTAGGTAGCTTCGGTTGCTTGCCGCCTTACGGGGCTGTTGGGCCTCAGAATTCGATTATATAATCTACAGGGTTCACCATGATTCCGGTTACTTGAAATCATCGGCATTAGTACATTGACTTTGACGGCTTGGAGACCCGCTTAACCCGAAGACAACTCTCTCACGATTGGTCTCCTCTCGACAACCAACTGTACTGAGGTCCAAGGTAGCGAAATTCCAGCATTTTAATTCGTTGTGAGAAACGGAGGAAAGTCCGGTTACAAGTCGGTCCCAATGAAAGCGGCAAATTCTTAATGTTCGGGTGTGTACTCTTACTAGTAGCCCTAGTAGGCTTGACTTGGCCGAACAGGGTGACGGCGCTTAAAATGTCCTAAGCGAGCTCCCAACATTGTTACTCTTGTTGGGCAATCTCAAAGCTCAAATAGAACACCGTAGGATGATAGTAGGTGCGCGAGAGATAGATACCTGCCGTGTGACGCTCCTGCCATGAGACGAATCGGTGATGTGGTAAATCCACGTGAGTCTGGAACCGTTGAGACAACGTGCAAGCGACATGTTGATGCCTGTTTTGATTTGAGCCTCATGGTATACATAGTACTTTGTCCTTCGTAAGGGGTGAGTTCCCTTAAGAGTTGTGCTGCCGCCACCCTCATGGGAAAACTGTCGGAGGCTGTCAACCGTTGGATGGTCATGGCCAGGCCAACGCCGACACAAGCCACCCCATGTGGGGCATTTGACAGCTGGTACCGTAGTCAATGTGGTATGACGTAAGAATGTGCCCTACGTGTGGCCTTATGTGGACCCTTTTGACCAATAAGATCGTGAAGGTTGACTAAGCGCGATATAGGGATTATCGCAACGACTTGTGCGGCATTAACGTATATAGTAGTATGATTGTGTATGTCGAATAAGGATCTCCCTTGCAGAATGTAAAAGTAGCGTAGTAGTTCATAACCAGTTACCACTGAGATTCGGGTAATCCCCGGCAACAGCAAAGATGAGTTTGTTGCTTAGACATCCGATCAGATCGTGATGTGGCGCACCCGCTTGCGTCCAAAATGCCATTCCTAGTGCCAGTAGTGCCACAACGGGGAGGGGAAACTTGTCTACCATCATGTACCTTGTTTTCTCACTTCAATCCCGTCTACTATTGAAACTAGCAGTATTAGGGTATTGAGGCGCAAAAAGTCAACCGAACTAATTGGCTTTCTTATTCTGCACTGGCGGAAGGCCGGAGGTTGCTTGCACCCCTACCTTCATCCCGAACTGTTTTTATCCCACCTCCAACGCCACCCAATATCACTAGCATTCCATCGTGTATCCAACGCATAGTATGAGATCATATCATCTTGTACCACGCATTCGCGACGGTCAATTCAGTCACTCTCGTCTCTTGATTCTTTTACTTGAATGTGGAATCCTGATTTGTGGGTGATCTTCCGGAGGTGTGCCCGTCAGGTAAGAGCGTTCCTTGGCGATCTTGTTTGCCACCTTGGTAACTGACCCTGAACAGAAGACATCAATAGCAATCTGCTTCGATAACGCACCTGCAAACGTTTGGACGTTGCAAGAGACTCATTAGAGCCTATTGACCAATTCTGTTAGTTCCTGCTGTGGGGCTGTGGCCACCGCCTACGGGCTACTTAATGGATCAGTGACTGATTTGAACTGTGCCTAGGCCATTGACCTATCTCACCCACCTTCCATCACATCCCATCAATCAGTATGACGACGACAACCACCACACAAGGTTACATGTCCCCAAGCCCTTATGGAACTGCCAATATGTTTGCCCAGTCCAGCCGCAACTCATTCAAGGGTGGCGAATATCTCAAAATGTTCAGCAAATCGGGTACAGCCTCGCGTACCGTTGAGCCAGAGCAGATAGAGAAGCAAGCTTCTGGTGGCAATCTCGCCGCATTGAATACCGACGATTCTTCCTTGTTTGACTTCGAATGTTCATCTGACTTCAACCAACAATTCTCCACGCCGGACGGATGGACAACCGACATAGATTTCCATCCAATCTCACCACCGAATTCGGCGGTCTTCAGCCCAAAAGATTGGCCATACAGCAGTGCATTTCAGCCGCCTAATCCCGCCAGAATTCTCACGAATATAGATCCTGTCAACACACGCGCACAATATGGCCAAGTGACACCACCAGATGATGACAACGACAACGAGAGTATTTGCGACTACCAACTCAAGAACCAATGTCAGCAGAAAGCTCAGGATGGCTCAGAGAGAAAGGAACGCAAGCGAAATATTCCAACCACAAACGATCAGACATCTCAAACTCCCAAACGTGCACGCAAATATGCTTCACGAGGCGCCTCTAACACGGTGGAGCCAGTGAAACCGGAAGACGTCAAGCGCTACAAGTTCCTCGAGCGAAATCGTGTTGCTGCTTCCAAATGCCGGCAAAAGAAGAAGCAATGGACCCAAAATCTTGAAAACAGAGCTCGGGAGTTGCAGAAGAACAACAACTCTCTCCGAATCATGATGGACTCTCTTCGACAAGAAGTCATCTTTCTCAAAGGCGAGATGCTCAAGCACAGTAGCTGCAATTGTGAGAACATTCAGAACTTTATGAAACAGGGAGGCAACACTTTTCCTGATCTTGCAGTGAATGAAACTATCTTCAAGCGTGAAGATAGTTCAGATCCAAGTCTATCGCCGAGCCGGATAGGGAATTTCAGCTCCAAACGTGGAGTCGACAAAGCTTCTCCCGAGGCTCAACCCTCCGATGCAACCATTGTCAACAATGAGAATGCTCTGGAGGCATTGCTTTCCAGCTCAATCAACCATGATACCAGCGATGAGGCTGTCGCTTCACAAGTCGGCCACTAACGGTGAGTGATGAATACTGATAGCACTACCTCGCCCTAAAGCTCGTGCCTGGAAGTCCGTGACAGCAGTCTAGCTTCGGATAGGGATGGTACGATGAGCGGGTTCGAGCACGTTGTTATGGCCAAGAGGAGACGCTATAACGAGACGTCGATCATGATTGATGTTGATGAAGTGATAGCGGCTTATAATTTCTTCAGGTTCGATTCTTTACAAGTGCAAGCGATTATGACACTAGGGTTTTGCTAGCTGTCGACATCAACATCCTTCTCATCCGCGAGTCTCTTGATCTTGGTGCGCATCCTTGACCAGTCTTCGTTTTCGGTCCTCGGCAGCACTCGACGTGCCTTCTGCTCGTTTGGCCTAGCGGAGCTGAGATCAGGTGCCATCAGCAAAAGCAATTTATCTGTTCAGTCAACTCTTCCTGTACTTATTTATGATACCACCATGAGCACATAGGCTAGTAGCAACCCCAAAAACCCCAAAAACCCCAAAAACTTTATTTCGGTATTGCATTGGCCATTCTGTTGACCAAAGCCCGTGACCTTGTCATTCAATTGATCACAAACGCCTCCTCTCGTTTGCCCGATATTTTTGATGGTTGGACGCCCCTCTTCTCTGCTAGAGTCTGTTGATAGTAGATGCTGTTGTCCTTTGCTATAAACCTGGTGGACAAACACCCCTCTTACTGGCAGAACGCCGTTATATCAATAAACGCCCTTCTCTGACCATCATCAAGACTATTAATAGATCGCCTTCTGTTTCCTCGCATATTGTAACTTGCAAATGTATGTATAGTGTGAACCAACAAAACATGGCACGTGACGCCTTCGACAACCCCAATGCGCTGTTGATGCATCTCTTTATTACATACCTTCACTAACCGCTGTGAGAATTACCCCTTCGTGGTCCGCTTTTTGGTACTCTCAAAAACAATCGACGGTTGATGAAAGACTGAAGAACAGATCGAACCATGCAATTGGAAAAGATTTGAGGTGGAATGGTGCGATGGGACAATCGCACCCGACTGTAAAAATGACGTGGTGGTGACATATGTATGTCGCTCCTTCACTACATAACCACACATCACATTTATTTCGGATGCCTTTCTCTTCTCTGTGAACCTCCACCCACCCAACTAACAAATACTGACCGGAAAAGCGAAATGGTTATTGCTTGTGCTTGCTTAGATATGAGACATGTCTGCTTGTGTTGATATATATGTATCTGCTCCGCGGAGCTTGTCTCGGGTTTATACGGCTTGTTTGATGTGCGTGATGGACGGATGATTTCACTTTGTGTTATTTTTTCAGTCTCGGGAGCTGA
The DNA here is from genome assembly GCA_003521265.1 of Cetradonia linearis. Taxonomy (NCBI): domain Eukaryota; kingdom Fungi; phylum Ascomycota; class Lecanoromycetes; order Lecanorales; family Cladoniaceae; genus Cetradonia; species Cetradonia linearis. The sequence goes on from QKZZ01001451.1 coordinate 8,573, forward strand.
GGCTGGTGTGGGGAGGTGATGATTTCAAGGCTGGTGGTGGTTGTGTCGTTGTTCTATGCGGGTGAGAAGGTAGGCAGTATATGTTGCAGCTGAGTAGTGTAGAAGCGGTGGTGGTGTTGCTATCCCGAATGTGCGAAGTTAGTTGCTTGTTTGTTTGCGTACTGATTTGTCACTATGGGGAGGTGAGCGAATGAATAGGTTTGCTTATGCTCTAGTTCGGCTTTCACATATGGATAACAATAATAATGACGTCGTCGCCTGACGTACTAGTTACGATATTTCCTGTAATATACAACAGCTTTCCCTATTTAAATACATTTTATCGTAGAAGAACTGCATGCCCTCTACCCACTCACTCCTGGCTCCTCCACACCAACAACCCCTTCGATCCCTCCTGCACCACACAACACCTCCTCGTCACCTCCTCCACCTTCTCTCTTACCCCTGTCCGCCTTCCAGTCGCTTTCAAGAAATGTTCCAGAGTCGATTTCAGCGTCCTATTCCCCACCCTCACCACCGCCTCGATCTCCTCCTCCCTTGGAAGTCCAAACCGGAAAGGATACTCCTGATACGCTCGCTGTCCCCTCGCTCCCAGCAACTCTAATCTGTTTTCCCCCGGGCTGGGTTGGAAGAACTCTTCCACGTGATGGGGGGTGACGTCTTCGATTTTATTCGGTGACCATTTGGGTGTTCCGGATGTTCTGTTGATTAAGCGTGCGCTGACGCCTGTGCCGAAGTCTGGATGCGACATGAATTTGCCTGCCATATGGTATTCTCTTCGGAAGGTTTCGGCGATGTCCCATTGTCTCCCTCTTCGCATTGCTGCGAGGGTGACTTTCAAGCTCGTAGGCGAGCGCTCGAGAAGCGTGTTCAGCGTCTTGGTTGCCCATTCGCGAATTTCGGCGAAGTCTAGGCCCTCTTGATGTTCTCTTTGCTGCTCATATTGCAGCGCGTTGATTATATCTTCCATTGTGTCGTACCTGAAGCAGCGATCAATTGCCTTCCGTAGCTCGCCAGCTAAGAGTATGGGCTCGTCGTGCGGGAGACCGGTGTCGTATTCTGCTATCGTAGCGTTGATGGTACCGAGTCGGGTGTGCATATCTTCATAGTCTTTAAATCCTAGCTCAGCAAGACGGGAGGTGAGGGATGAGAGTGTTGAGGAGTCGAGGTAGTGGGTTGCGATGCCGGCGTAGAATGCGTTGACGCCTTTTAATCGTTCGGAGGTCAAGGCGAGATATGTTCCTATTCTACCTTCTAGGCGAGGGAGGAAGAAGGATCCGCCTATGTCGGGGAAGAATCCAATGGTTGTTTCGGGCATGGCGAAGAGGGTGCGTTCGGTTGCTATTCGTATTGGGGCATGGACCGAGAGGCCGACACCCCCGCCCATTGTTATGCCGTCCATGTATGCAATATAGGGTTTAGGGTATGTAGCGATTAGGTGGTCGAGTTGGTATTCAAGGCCGAAATAGGCTTGAGAAGTCGCTTGGCCTTTAGGTCCTTCTGTGTTCTGTAAAGTGAGCGCTGCAACGTCGCCGCCGGCGCAGAAGGCCTTGGGACCGGCCCCGCCCATTATTATTACGGATGCTAGTTGGGACTTTTGCCATTCAACGAGCCTAGGTATTATTTTGCGGGCCATGGAGGCATTGAGGGAGTTGAGCTTCTTGGGGCGATTCAGTTCTATGGTGCGGACGCCGTAGAAAGAATTGAAGAGGACATCATCAGGGTCATCCCCGGGTAACTCTCTAGGTATATGAGAGTCAATAGAAGCCATCTGAAGTTCAATGTTAGCGATACTGTTCCCAGCTAGCACTTGCTGGAAGTGAGCTTGTCCGTACTCTTGCTGATTGGCCTGCTACCGCAGGATTCAAGATCTTGGCTTTTAGAGGCATAACGGTTGAACGTGACCGCGGGAGCCAGCTCAGCGGTTGTATTGCTCTTGTACAGCAAGGTCGTAGGATCATCAATGGCAGTGGTGTTGCCATACTCGAAGCTTTGAAGATGGAGAATCTTTTCGGAGCCTCGGCCGATTGGAATTTGCAGAATTCTTGGCAGCAAGCGACTGTGTTCCCGACCACCCCT
>QKZZ01001453.1:0-13207 GCA_003521265.1 Cetradonia linearis
GAGGAGTACGGTGTTTTGAATGGCTTGGGTTAGGTGTGTTGAGTGGCTTTGGATTGATACCACGTTATTAAGGTAGATAGAATATGATGAGGGTTATAATAACTCGAGATTCACGCATCTGATATCGTGGGGCACTGGTTGCTTAAATTCGTACGCTTGCAATGGGTATCTCATCGCTATTGTGATTGGGTACAAAACACCATCCTAAACAGCTCAATGCTTAATCTTATAACTCCCCCCCACAAAATCCAATTTCCCCCTTCTGACCTCCTCGTCCAAATACTCTTTTAACTCCTCATTCCCAAACGGAAAACCCCCGGGCACTGTAAGTTTCAACATCATAACAATCTGCTGCAACGGCATCGCACCCCCGTTCGTCAACATGCCAACTACATACTGCCAATACACTTCCATCTTCTCCTGCACGACTTCATGCTCGGACAGCACAGCGGCCGCGGTAGCAGACGTTGCATTCTCAGCGGCGGCAGCGATGGCAGCGGAGGTGGTGCCTTCTTGTGCGGCGTCTTCGTCGGAAAGGGTTTCGAGGACTGTGTAAGTTGGCGGGGAAGCGGAGGTTTGTTTGAGGACGAGCTTGCCGATCCAGAATGTTAGGGCGTTGTGGAGGAGGGAGTCTGTCATTTCGAGGGTTTCGAGGAGGTCATCGTATTTACGGGTTACGGGAACAGACGTGTCTTCGGTTGGGGAGGGCTGGAAGGCGTAGATGACGGAGGCTTGCCATGTTTGGACTTCCTCGCTTACGGTGCGGTCTTCGAGGTCGAGGGTGACAGTTACTTGGCCTAGGGCGTGGAGCCAAGTCAATTTACGGGATTGTTTGAGGGTTTCGAAGCCGGTGGCGTAGCGGGATTGGAGGGAGGTGATTTCGGCGGGGATGAAGAAGGTTTCAGAGTGGAGGGAGGGCCAGAAGAGGTGGGAGAGGATTCGGGTGTGGAGTTCTGGTTCGGATTCGTTGTTGAAATTGAGTTGTTGGTCTTTGTGGATGAAGGTATCGACTCGTCGGGAGTCTAGGATATCTCGGAGCATGACTTCGCATGCTTGTAGAGTAGCTTCGCCAAAGCGTAGTTTCAGTAGTTCGAGAACACGAATCTCTCTGTCGAAGTCGTACTCCTTCTTGAGCAGGCGCTCGCCCAAGATGTTTTGAAATTCTTTGACAAAGACATCTTTGGAATCGAATAGGCTGATCAAGGAACCTATCACATCTGAATTCTTTGACTTCTTATATTCTGGTCCTGCGTCTACCGGATCAGGCATCCATTCCATATCGTCAAAGTCAAGCTCTCCATCGTCGGCCTCATCTTGGGCCGTAAGGCTCTTGTTCTTACTCATTTCGAGAGCTAGTTCGAGTAAGGCATCTCCAGCGGCGGATTCATCTTCAGGATCAGCTAGGAGACCGCCAACTACGATGGTCACGGTATCCTCTCGTTCGCGAAGATAACGACGGATTGGTCGAGCGACCCGATCGAGGAGGACTCCCTTGGGGTCCAGTACGGTGAAAGCTCGGATGATAGATATGTAGACTTGAAGAATCTCAGTTGTAGAAGCACCCGGCTGAAGGAGTCGGTGAGAAACCACGCTCAAGAAATTACTCGTAAGATACGTTCTGGACGATGGGACTGTCACATAGCGCTTGAGGTCTTCGATGGCACCTCTACTCTCTTCCCAGTCCACAATGACGTTGAAAAGCTCATCTGTCCGTAACGCTCCCAATTTGTTCACGCCCATCTCTTGCCATCTTTCAACATCGGTGTGAGTAACCTCGGTAAACTCATCCGCTACCACTGTATTTTGGTCTTGCATCGCCGCGAGTATCTCGACTATGAAGCGTGAAAATCTATTCTCTATCCAATCTCGCAACTGTTCCACCACTGTAGAAGGTGAGGACCATTGTCCTGCGTATGTGGATTTGATGTATAATGACAGGGTGTCCGACATAACTTCAGCAAAGATACGTTGAGCCTGATAGCCAGCTAATCCCACGCTCTGGAGATTTTGTACGAGATGAAGTGTCCTTCTGTGTACATCTGGACGGGAGAATTGTTCATTTCGTTTTCCATACTTATCAACATCCGTCAATATCAGCGAGCATTGCTTTTTAAAGAACCCCGCAAGGTTCTCTGTCACCAACTTCTGAGGTAGAGTCCGCCCAAATAGGCCATGTAGATCTGTTTCAAACCGCTGAAGGTCTGTTTTACCTCGGTTGCCCAGTATCTGGACAATGGGGTCTCTTAACGGCTTTGAATATATTAATTGAATGACATGCAATTGCTGTCCGATTTGAAAAAGAGCGTCAGGGATTTCATCATTTTCTAAACCCTTTCAGAGGTCAGAACTGATCTCGAGGCCGGAGAATTGCTGGTATTACCTGCACCAGTCCAGGTAAAACATGTTCTATATAATGCTTCAGCACCACCTCCTCAAAATACCATCGTAGCAGATCATCACTGTTGTTGGCTTTCCGTATCTGACGGCCCCGAGAATCCTCTGACAGTATATATTCAAGAGCTCTCTGTGTCTCCGTGTAGATTGGCTTTATCCACTTCCCCCTCAGAGTATTTTCATCATGATTTGCATTGATAGGCTCATCGGATAGAGAAAGGTAAGTCGTTGCGGTATGCCAGGCTCTGTCCCATTTAATTTGCTCTGCGGCTCCACTCTCAATACCTGTTTGCGGCGTGTGTTGGGAGCCAAAAGGTTCTCCGAAGCCTGAGGAGCCTAGGACTGGCGTTGCCGCAGGCGTTGGGATTGCAACTTCACTCGGGGGCGGAAAGACGGAAGCAAAGATTCGGTCATGAAGTGTCATACTTGTAGGACGACGGGGTCATACATCACTGTTAACAGCAACGATATCGAGGAAGTCTCGCGTTTGAAGTTCAGTGTTGAGCAGAACCCTAGTCAGCCACGCGAAGTCACGTGCCCAGCCACACTAAGCCCTGTTGTTTTCCGTCCCGAATAGGAAAACATCCGGAACACTACTGTAGGAATGAGGCAGTCTAGTCTCAGCTTCATGTATATCAAAGGCCGCCTACCTTTCTAGCAGAGCTGAACGGCTGACCTTTGAATCATGTCAAATACCCACGGCGGGCGCAGACGAGAACACGATTAAATGATCAACTACAGCTCGATTTGATGACCCTCGCCCCTTAAATTAAGCAAAATCTGCTTCAAGATGCTGTCGAGATTTTGCGAAAGTCTATTTCAAGGACAAGACATCTGATGACTCGACTGGAACAACTTGACCCATCTACCGCTAGAGAATTTGACTTCAAAGATGTCGCCATATCCCAAATTCCTTTACGGCTGTTATGCGGTGTTCCAGCTTGGAAAAAAGCAATGACAGATCTCAAGAGATCCTTTGGAATATCTGGGTATGGTAGAGGCGAACTCAATACGGCGAGCACGAACAGCACATCCAATGCAAAGTTCAAATCGTTCATTGCCTTGAGATATTACTGGCACAACGCAGACTGACAAGCTGCAACAGGCTGTCAGTGATCCGAACAATGGCCAATACCTTCGTTGATGCTTCATGCTTTACTCGATTTGCGAACATCTAACGAAGAGGGTGTCTGAATTGATGCTATATGTATTGACTAGACTAACGACACCGAAAAGATGCTCGCTATAGGTGCAATGGATGTGATGTACAAGAGTACCAGATTGGTCGTCATTAACCTCGAAGACATGATTTGTTCGTATCCAGAAGCTAGTATACTTCAATTTCTACTTCAGAGGGAAATTGATCGAACATGGTTCGTTAACAGAGAGCGGTTGCCCATCAAGTCGCCTGTTTTTCTTAAAATATTGTCAGCTCGCTGGTTCGATAGAGCTTGGTGCTCGCATGAATCTCAACTAGGCCCAAACGCCCTATTCCTTATCCCTACTAAGATAGATAACTATGACTACCATCGCGAACTTATATACTATAGAGGCTAACTCCGACCCTGACGCCTTGTGTTCGGCCAACGTTCCATTCCGAGCGTTCGAAACCCTAATTCGTGTTCATTGGTTGAGAAATATCGAACTCTACCAAAGGTCTTCTATGGCATAATTCAACACCTTATTCGAATCTGACAAAATAAACAAGTGTTGCCATTGATGTAACCGGCTTTGATCTGTATTTCAGCATTACACCGAAAGCCAAAAATCAATCCCGTTGGATACTTGCAACTCTTGCTCTGCCTGCTGGCGATCTCACGGCCTTGTGTGGGACTGTACCTGCTTTAGAACTGAGCACTAATTCTAATGCAAAGTCATGGCTGCGTTGGAGTGATGACTCTGAGGGTTTTGCTGCGTCTTTGAGTCATACACATCACTCTCGATGTCTTGATGCTACAACATGGCAACATGAATTACCCGCTAGCCGATTCTATTCGTCACGCCTCAAAATCCCTTAGAGACTATACTATAGATTTCCAGTATCGAAATTAGATGTCTAAGGACCCCTCCACAGCAGTGTATCAATGAGCTTACAAGCGCCAAGTTGAGGTTCTTGCATGCTCTATCGATTGCCAGCTGGCCTGGCTTATGGAACAGGTGACATTCAATCCAGGCCTCTCCAAAGAAATGCATTGGAAAGTCGAAACTGTGAAGCTCGATTTGTGGCCGCTGATATCAAATTGGCTCCTCGAAGTCAATTGTAAGCGGACTTGCAGACGGGAACAAGCGTTCCATAACACAATATATATATCCTATACAGTCGACTATCCTCGCCTCAGAGACAACGTCGGAGTATGGCTCAGGTGTGTTTGAGCCATGGGGACATCAGTGTGTATGGCTTCAGTTGGGCTCTACGGGGAGGAAAGCCTTGACATTCATCGGGCTCTGGCAGATTCCTCAATGCCAATTTGCAGTCCCTTTCGTTCTCAGTGGGATGTCTTGTACGACCATGGATCGTATGTGGCTTCTGAAACAGATGAAAGATGGCGCTGAGAGCGAGTGGGCTGTTGTAGAGAAGATCAAGTTCATTACATTTCAGCCATTTGAAGCTGACCAAGAAAATGTCGTCCTTCGTACTGATCAAACGATAAGGGGCTAGCAACATCACGACAAGGCGCACGTATAGAAATGCCCCCCTGTATGACGATATGGCGTGATAGGGTTCTAGGCGTGATAAGACGTCTACTCCTTATGAATTATGGACTCAAGCAGTCTATATTCCACCATGTCAAGGACGTTACAGTGGAGATGGCGCTGACTGCTGTAACATTTCCCGACAGAGTGTTGTTTTCAGGTGTCACTGTATGCGCTGAATCGCTAATTGGGTAAGGTACGGCCGAGACCTCGCCGTGTAGCAGGCCTTATGATTCGGGTGGGTCCCTAGTGATGGCCATACCAGATAATTCTTGTGTAAGGGGGGAAGTATTACTTTGATTGAATAACTTGTTAGATTCTGAACATCTTCGCACTCAACTTCTAACATCTCAAAGAGAATCTATCGGTGCTACACTTCTCCAATCTTGTAAGTCCGTCGATATTCCTCGGTTCATCATCTATCTGAAATCCTATCGTTCAACATGCCGCCGTTCTGGTCCAACCAACACACAGGAGATTCTCCTGTAAGTTCAAGATCACGCCAACAAAGCGGGTCGCTTCCTAGTACATCCACTAATGCTAAATTCTCTGTAGTACGACCTCTTCTCTATCAATACACCAGTATATCTCGAGTCCGAGTTCAATAATCCCAACGTCATCGCAGAAGTATATTACATCAAAGAAGGACGAGATAGAGGATACCCGAATTATCCTGAATATCGTCTGCGGACGGCCGATGGCAGGACGGTCCGTGGGAGACCATATGAGAGACCCGAAGACGATCGAGACGGCTGGTACGGTATTATGAGATTACAGAAAGTGAGAACGGGAATGGTACAGCCAATGACGAGAGAACAAGGGAAAGGGGAGTATCATGGCGATTATCGCGATCATTACCGTGATGATCGAGGCTCGTCTCAACGATGTAATACCGATCTGATGTGAGGTCAACACTTGGGGGATTGTATGCAGGTTATTCAGCTCGATCAGAAATCACTTAGATTTCCAGTACATTAGAGATTATGTGGAACCTTGGATTAAGAGCACGAAAAAAGCATGCATCGCCAAGGTATAATAAAGTGAGGTGTTGAAGGCAAGCCCAAAACAAGAAACGAAAAAAAAAACCCCCCAAATCCCCCAACTTCCACTCGAACCCACGACCTCTATGACAGCTAAAAGCAAACCGATGTTTACTGTCATTCAGACTCTAAAAATGGCAAAAGACTCACCAGCTAGCCCCCTTCGATTGGGCGGTAGCTGGTGATAGAAAACCTTGCGGTTTTACTTCGTATGCGATTGTATTACCGGTTTGACCTGAGCCATCAGTTACCTGCTGTTGTGGCCGCCTTCCGTTCTTACCACCAGTTACCGGATGTGGTGAGTGGCAAGGGTCTTAATCTGAAATTAATCGAGCTGCCCTTTTTTTTTAGCGATGATTCTTCTGGTAACTTAATCATAGCCTGAATCGACGCACTGCCACTGCACCACGGGGCTGGTTTGTTTTATTTGGAATTCACTATAGTCCAATATAAGTAAGTTTTCTCATGATGGCTTTTATAGCTACTACTCGAGTTGAAACTATGATGGGAATGATTGGACAATATGGTTGTATGTTCTAGATTCTGATGTTGTATTGCGTGCTAGGAATGGATGAGGCTCTTTTGCGTAATTCATCATGTTTTGTGTCATGGTAGAATATATTATGTAACATACAAATACTGGACTTCTTGACCCTCAGTCTCTTAACACGTTCTTCAGTTCCACATATATCAAGTAGACTCCATCGCTCCTACGATCTTCCAATCTCCCAATTTCCATCATGTTCTTCGTCCAACACCTGTCCAGCAACCATCACTCAACATGCCGTTTTGGGGGGGCTCTAGTACAAGAAACTTCAAATGCACCGTAAATTCAAAGCCATATTGTCAAAGCACATTATTTCTATTCATACTAACATCTTCCCAGTTCTTGTCAATCGGTCTACCGGTGTGCGTCGTATGCGAGTACGAGAATCCGAAGATAATCACAGAAATCTACTATATTAAAGAAGCCCGCCAGAGGCGAGAGCCGTACACATTTTCCAATTAACGCCTAATGACGACCACCGGCTAGGACGTACGTAGAAGACCACTTAGAAGCCTAGAAGATGATAACGGTTGATACAACTAGTTAGACGTACACAAAGTATGACCCAGGGATTATGAATGCCAGACCAAACCAAAGAAAGGCGAATATCGTGATGATCCTCGCGATGATGGAGGCCGACCTCCACAGTATAGCGAAGTGAGATAGGGTCACATTTGGACAATTGCATGCTGGAGATAGATGCTGCAATAGCCATTTCTTGGTTGCCCGCGATCTATCGATCCTATTCTGAATCGCTCGAACGCTACGAACTTGCATAAATTGTGTGACACAAAGCCAAGTATTTGATGAGAGCCATCTATCTGCTGTAAGTCTAGCTTGAAAAGTGTCTCTCATTGTAGCAGTGGATCTCTGAAATGCTTTTGGCTATTTCCTCTCTTGTCCAGCCCCCACTGGTATTGTTTCTGTGCTCGCTGAGCGCGCCTCGTATCCTTCTTCTCGATTGCTTGCACTTCTCGTTTCTTAGTGTCAGTCACGCCAAGCATGCCCTCTCCACCATTGGCCCTTGTGATCACCTGCCGGCCTCGCTCGCTTCCTTCCGTTGTTTGCGTATCTGAATTCGAATTTGAGTTTGCGTTTTCGAGCAAAAGCTGCTCGGTGCGTTCGGTTGGTGTAGGATGATTGTGCAGATTCTGGCGGTAGTAACGGGACAGAGAGCGGTGCCCTGCTGTTCGGCCCGAAGGAAGGTGTAGCTCATAATCGCAGTGGAAAGCTGCATGGTGGTTATGAGCGTGCGAATGGAAACCGTCGACAGAGCGATGGGGCCTTGGGTCATTGTGATTGTGGTGGCGATGCATGGGGAGTCGCTTGTAAGCGTGTTTGTGATCTATAGGTACGGCTGTGAGTTCGTCTGAGTCTAGGGATGAGGCCGAGCTGTCTGTCTCCCAGCCTTCGCCGTTTTCATCGCCATTAAGCATCTCTTGATCCCCATTTTCGTCAATTACAACAGCTTTGAGGACTTTCCTTGAATCAACCTTGACACCTCCGTTGGGTTCATCAGCAATATCCTCCATGTCATCATCACTATCTTGATCCGAGTATGTACTGCTGAAATCATAGAAGTGTCCTACTTCGATCATGTCTTCATCAGACTCGAAGGCTATCATGCAATGGCCCTTGTCTCTCATATGAGTCTGTGTGCTCTCTGCCGAACCCTTGAGCTTATGGCAGTATAAACACTCGTGAGTCTCGAATATCCTGCTACGTAGCCAGGTAATCAGACCCTCGAGATCTATAAGATACTCCTGCTCTGGAATGAACAGGCCATGATACTTCGTCATGTGCAAAACGCTAAGTTTGAAAGTGGGAGAGTCGTAATTGCAGAAAAGACAGCGATTCAGAACGACCGTTGAAGTTGTGCTACTAATTTCGTCCTTCTGCGGTGATAAAGGATGTTCGGAACGTTGCTCGCCAGCAGAATGATGCGGCCTCGAGGGTCGACGAGAGCCAGGCTCCTTCGTACTTCTGGGCAATTCTTCGCGTACACTAGTCTCCTTAATTGCATTCACAACTTTCGAGAATTCAGCTTCCGCTTCTGCCTCTGCATCGATTGATTCGGTCAGCATTTCTGTCGAACCATCCGGGACAACAGTATTTATTGGCTCGCCCAATGATATCGTAGAGCTAATTATTGAAGCCGTTTCATTATCATCCGTTGGCTTCCCGTCCGTAGCCACCACCGCCGCTCGGAGCCGATGCCTTTGGCTGTTTAAATGATTTTGGTATGCGTTTTCACTGTAATAGGTCTTCTGACAGGCCGTACAGTTCTTCTCAAATGATGCTTTGGCAGCGACAGCTGAGGACGAAGCTTGAGCGTTGAGAACTTTTTCTGCGAAGACTTCGGAGGAGAGAGGTGGAAGGGAAGCTACTCGGCGTTTTAAATTGTATCGACTAGATATCCGTCAGCAACAGCTTTAAAAGACTTTGACGTTTTGACTCACTGCCAGTCAGTCCGCATATGCGAGCGTTGGAGATCACTGTTTCTGAATGCCACCTGGCATGTGTTGCAGGTATATGGATGGGACTGAGCAATATTGGAGACAGCGGCTGGCTGTGTTCCACTGGCTGTGGGCCGACTTGCCATGATTGTGGCCATATCAGCTGTATCTATTCAAACACGTTTCTAATAGATTTACTCTATTAGTAGGGAGATAGAGCCAGTGTTTATTAATGGCTAAGGATTCTAGAGTGCAAGACGAGAGGAGTTGTGGCAACTGTTTCTGACTCAACGTCCAAATTATTCGAAAGCCTCAGTTGGTGAGTAAGGATATGTGACGCTCCAAATTTGACCCTAGCGATGCCAAGTCTCGATAACCCCACGCGCTGTGAGGCGTCGGCGAAAACTTTAATGTAAAATCTGCCCTGGAGCCTCGCAAACACTAGACATCAGTGCAACCTATTTAAATTTTTGCATCTATCGTACGGTGAGCAATGAATGCGACTATCTGCTTTCCAGGCCCAAAAGTTCGCAAGTGCGGACTACCGCCTAGGCTCGCCCTCTCCCACTCTACGTACCTAACGCTATTACTATAGATTGTGTGAGAAGGTCTAGCTGCGTTATGTTCTGCGCCTGTGCCAACTCAGAGCCTAGGTCTTAAGGACGTTGGATTAGACCATGAAGGGTACTCTTGAAGAGCCCGAGTTCCTGTCGAAGTCGAAGATGGTAGGACGTACCAAGCCTTATCATCTCCACGATGCGACTCAGCCTTCTACCGTGGCACAAGCCGATGAAGTCCTGCACCGCGATACTATATACCTTCGAGATCCAGCTATCGCATGGCCAACCCGATCATCCGAAAGGCGAAAGATGTTCCAAAACCTACAAAATCGGTGCGTCTTTTGCCAATTTTAAAGTCGAACCTTCTGGTCTAATTTGAATGTGGGAGCCAGATACTACCGACAAATTTTCTACGGATGTACCAACCCTAGCTGTGAAACACCAACGTGTCTTAGTCGGCGAAAAAGAACCTCAAACGGCCCATTTCGCCCATATACAGTTCTAAGTGCCCGGGCCCTTGCCACCTACCTCGCTTCCCAAGACGATCCTGAGAGGGGCTTATGCCCCTATGAACATGTTAGTATGGAGACTACAAGTGTCCCAGGGGCATCCTTAGGTCACCTACAGGTAGTGCAGAAGAAGCGAATGCAGGGAAAGGGCCCGAAGGAACCCAAAGACAGTCCAAAACAGAGCAATTCCTATCAGGGTTCTGACACCAGCAACAAAGGGCTTTCAATGACAATAGACAAGTACAGTGAGCATGTCGCCAATAGGCCAGCCAATTCACCAACTAGAAGTCCATGCAACGCAAAATTCAGAGAAGACTTGGACTTCAAAGAGACTGCGCAACCTCGTAAACCTGTCCAAAAAGACCCGAAATCATTCACCCAATCTCTGTTCAATACTGCTGCTATGAAGATCTTGCAATTTTCGACGTATACCATGAAACACCAACGCTATATGCAATGGGTTAAGACTTTTGAAGGTGATCAGGAGAAGCAGTCACCCTCTTGGACTAATGAAGATAGTGTGAAACATCATGATACTCATGAAGACAATCCTCAGACATACTGCGAGCGTACTGCTCAGGCTGAGACTCTATCAGATCTAGAGTACGAACAGAACTCTCATTCGGCCATTTCAATTCATGATAAGTCTGGCTCGGAAGCTGTGTCTACCGAGGGAGCCTCGGATGTTGTGTGGCCAGAATCCGGCCCCCAGGATGAAGAGCCTGAAACTTCCCAAGATGCAGAACACGGCGGCGAAGAGAATTATCTAGTGTCTCCAACTGTTCCTCCGAAGAATCCTTCCTCGGAATATGGTATAGCAACCTCCAACCAACCTGAAATATCTCCTTATGCACCATCGCTATTCCGCATTAATACTATGAACACTAGGGCCTTATTAACAAGAATCAGAAATTTTGGAGATTTGGTCCAAAGCGACCACTACCGCCGACGAATGGGCAGGACCGATGACTTTCTGTCTCATGGACCTGGTATGCGACATGACGAAGCCATGCAGTACAAAGCGTACCTTAAGTATAGTACTCAATCAATTACGTATGTCTTGGGCACCGTCGAGGCTCTCTTCCAATCTTTCTTCGATGTGAACTCTCTTCATGGGACATCCACTTCTGTTGAGACCTATGGACTCCCTCACATGATCATGCTATTTCGCCAATTAATGTACGTTGATGGCCCTCCATGCAATATCTTCCCAAGCCTCTGGATCAGCGCAGGCAAGCTCTACCCGCCTCGCCCTGCTCGGTCTACCACCCCCTCATTACACAGAGATTTACCATCAAGTATTGAACTCGGCTCGGGAGACATCGGATGTGGCGGAGATGAGGAATCGCAAGCTCATTCTCGTACGCTCGAGACTTGTCACGTGGCCAAAATCATACTTGCTGCTTTGTTAGCAGCAGTTCCACACTGCGACCCAACCAAGTGGCGTGCCATTCGCTTATTCCGATCTTCTGGTCACGTATTGCCTTTCGCAATGTCCAGTAGATCCCCGAAAGAGTGTGACTCGAGTAATTCGGTACTCACCGCTCTCAACGTGTTCGAGCACGAGATGGCTTTGAGTCTAGTGACAAGACTTCTCAAAGCGCTCGCAGTCCGCCATTATGTACTGAAGTCACTTGAGGGATATTCATTGCAGCAGGGCAGAGGTGAAATCTACCCTGGCTACTTCGGAGTCTTTAAATCTGTTTTACGTTATGTCGCCGACAATCGTCCCGCGGTCTCCATCGCAGAGGACGCAGCTCCGCCAACGCTGAAGAACGGCAGGCTTGTCAGCGAATTTGCAGTGACTGAAGGCTTGGAGGCAATACTGAATATTCTCATCGAGTGGCTTCGCACTGTGGTATTGAGCGAGTGGGATGGTCAACCGAAAGTACTTAAATGTAGTGCGATAGGTGGCGCCCTGGAATTCTTATCAGAGATATGTGAGCATTTTCTGCCCTTTGTCTTTCGTGCAGGAGATTACTAAGCGGTTGATAGTCAACTCAAAGTATCTTCGAGTCGAAGCTGAGATATTTCACACAACTTTGCTCTCAGAAAGGCTCGACGTAATGCAGATGCCAGCAGAGTGGGCGACATCAGACACTGAGAGGAACTTTGTGCACCTACTATCGTACCCATTTCTCTTCCCTCCATCCATCTTAATATCCTATTTTCGGGCCATCAATTATGCAGCGATGTACAAAGCGTTCGAAAGGTCCGCTGAGACTGAGCATATAGCTGGTAAGATGATCTTCGAGCGTGACCCGTCTCAGCCCGGAGGGATGCGACTTCAGAATCGTCTCGATGTTGCGCAGCGCGGCTTCTTGGTATTGGAAATCCGGCGTGAGAGCGTCTTAGTCGATGCATTGAATCAAGTCTGGAGGCGACAACGAAGAGAATTGATGAGGCCCTTGAAAGTTCGAATGGGTATGGACGAAGGAGAGGAAGGTATTGATCATGGTGGCGTGCAGCAGGAATTCTTTCGCGTGGCTGTTGCAGAGGCCCTGAATCCTGATTATGGTAGATCAATCCATATCGTTCACTGTCAAAATAGATAATGATTCGGTGTTCTAGGAGCTTTCACAACAGATACACGATCGCAGATGTCTTGGTTTCAGCCTCTCTCTCTGGAACCGGAATACAAATACGAACTACTTGGTTTACTGACCTCACTCGCAATCTACAACGGCCTCACCCTTCCATTCACATTCCCACGTGCACTATACATGAAACTCCTCAACATCCAAGTCACCACACTCGAGGACATCGAAGACGGCTGGCCAGAACTAGTACACGGTCTCAAAATCCTCCGCGACTGGCCCGGCGACGACGTCGAGGAAGTCTTCGCCCGAACCTACGTCTTTAGCATCGAAGCCTACGGTATCACCTTAGACGTCGACATGGCCGGCAACGACAACCCGCTCTCCTGGCTTGACAAACACGCTAAAACCAAAAAGGCGAAAGTCTTGAACAAAGACCTATCAGCCCTCGCCACCCCCGCCGAAAAACT
>QKZZ01001454.1:0-24043 GCA_003521265.1 Cetradonia linearis
AGAATGATATTTCTCTACAAATTTACTTAGTCCGTATCGAGCACTTAGATACAGAGTTTCATTCTGAGGTATCGGACCAAAAGAACTATACAGTAAGTAAGTAAATGAATATATATATCCTCCCCTCATTCTTTCCTCTCGACCAATCTCTCTACGTATCTCTCGCCTTTCGCAGAAAATGGAAACGAGTTTTATAGAAAGTGAAGAGGATCATGGGAGTGAGGGTGCAGAGTAGAGTGGAGGGATGCTAATGTTATAGGTGTGAAGAGGATGGGATGCTATGGAATGTAAAGTATAAGGAAGGGGAGAGGAATGGGGAGCAAGATATAGGTAGTTGAGAAGTAGAATGAATAAGAGGGGAGGAAGAATGAATGACATAGATAAAGGGAGGGGAAGAGGGTTTATGTAGAAAGATAGTTAATATAGAATAACTTCAAAACGAATAGGGAGAGAGAAAATTTAATTGTTTGTTTTGAATGTCGTAATTACTGTAAGGTACTCAAAGTATCTACTAGGTAGAAGGGAATGAGGAAAAATTGTCAACGATAAGAAAAATAGATATCGGATTGGAAGAGAAGTAAAATTATGATGATAAAAGGTCGAGGAATAAATACGTGCGGTTGGTACGCACGCACATAAAGAGCACAAATGAAGTAAGTTAGTAAAGTACCTGTACTGGCGCTGTTGGACGAACTCCTGAATTAGCTTAGTCACTTGAAATAGATTACGGAATCCCACATGGGGTAGGGGCCTAGGAAGTATAGATGAGGCTAAAACAACAAGTGTGCACGGACATACGGAGTCTCTGGCGGAAGGGATCTTTCCTTGGGTGTATTTGGTGGCTTGCAGCTTGTTCTCAGGCCAGCTGAGGCATTTCTCAAAACAACTGGTGTCGTGCTCATACAGTACGCCGGAGTGTGCGAACTTCGTCGAATGATAATTTATTGCAAGCAGGTTCCGTCGAGACAGAGCTTTCAACTAGCAGAAAGGGTAGTGCGCTAGATAGCAGCCACTTCGTGGAAGATAGGTGAACGACCACTTAGGCACCTTAGGCTAAGCGGATCGTGGGGGTGAATGAACTGGATGCAAAATTGTGAAACTTGAGAAAATGAGGACGCCAAGGCAAATTTTCGCGGATTTGTGATGTCAATTTGATTCCCAATCGAGAGAATTGGGCGGGATTATCCACGTCTTGTGCTTTAGCAGCGCTCGTCTGCTACACCGTTTAATCCATCATCAGTAATTCCTCGAGTCAAAAGAGGCCTTATCAGCCACTTGCGGCGCTATCTCCAGTTCGTGATCCTGTTACCTTGTGATTGGGATGCTTAATCTTCAATTCTGGTCATGATCTCGATCATAGTGGTTGGAAAGACGTAGGTCCAGCGGCACGGGGTGAGTTTTCTTTTTCTGCGTGAAAATGAGTAGTAAGGAGAAAACACGATAGCGGAGCAAGATGCGAGATAAACCCACTAGACTCACCCAAATGGCTGGAAGCGAAAAGCTCAGGCCGCCCCTTGCGCCGCTTACACTCCGGCGGAGAAGGCTCCGAGACAAAGAGAGATCGGCACGTGACATGGCTTGAAGGAACGAGGTGCATGAACAGCGGACTCCGAAATTCCAAGTGACGGTAGAAATATTTTGTCCATACCTAGCTAGGTGAATTTTTGGTAAATCGCCCCGGGCAAGACTATGCTGCCTATAATCAGTCGTCCCAGATGAGTCCCTGGGTATCGATTTTTTGCCCACTCCATTATCTACCTAGTCCCTCGCAACCTAATGCATGAGATGCGGCAAAGCAGCAGATATCACCTATGTTTCTAGAAACTCCTCAAATGCTCAGATGTGCGTGATGTTGTCCGATCCGACTTCTAGTAACGAACGTCATTGATCTTTGGCCAGGATGCTTTTAACGGTCTTTACGACTTCTTTCTGCACTTGTGTAAGGCTCACACCACAATCGATCTCCAGCACGTCTCTTTTTTGCTCTGCCGCATCCGGCTCTTCTAAGACTTCCATCTGCGAGCGGACCATGGCACTTTTCATGTAATGACCTTTCCTGCTCTTCACCCGTTGTAGGAGAGTGTCTGCATTTGCCCGGAGGTATATGAAATGCACCATCACATCGTGGTCTTCATAGGCTGCAATGCGTATCACGTCTCGGTATTTGCGCTTCAAGGCAGAGCACGTGACCACTACGCCATCGTGTGGCTTGGTGGTTGAAGATTTGGAGGGCAAGAGGCGAGATGCGGCAGCTTCACGTAAGGCTATGAGCCAATCCCACCGATCTGCATCGGTGAGGGGCGTTCCTTGGGACATTTTTTGTTTGTTGGAATCCGTGTGGTACTAGACCCCGCACGACGTTAGCCAGGAGGCACATGACGACGTCTGCTTTTTGCAATTGAGCACAGGCCCCACTCACATCATCTCCCTCGACATAGGGGATGGACAGCTCTTTAGCCAGATATTGTGCAACGGTGCTCTTGCCACAACCAGCTGGACCAGTGATGATCCACATGTGACGGTGGTGGTGGTAGGTTCGAGACGTATGTATTGGTTTCATGGAGGGTCCTGTGGCAGCATAGTCCATCGGCGAAGTAGGGGTTGGCATATAGTGCCCGTTGACGGTACCGACCATTGTCATAATGAGGACAATCTTGAGTTAGTGTTTATAACAAGGAACGGAAGAAAAGGGATTGCAGGCAGAGAGTTTGTCAGGAAGGAAAGCGGAAGTAAGCAGATGGTTGGTAGGGCGATTGTGTTTGTGCGTGATTCCATATTTGAGTGAAGAAGGCGGAACAGCGGAGACGGTCTTGTTTTTAAAGGACAGAGGCAAAGCTCTAGCGGACGTTTCCACCCATGTGAAACTATGAATGTCAAACGAAGGGACAGGACAGGACAGGCTGGTGAAGCGAAGGGGATCAGCCAAAGCCAAACTGCTTTTTGACCCCACACTAGTCGGAGGGTTTGAAAGGAGAAGGGAAAGGGAAGAAGCTTGGGCCAGCTTCCCTGTCTCCTTGTCTCCCCGTTGCCTACCCGTAAGCAGCATTTCGGCAAATAGGGGGATTTCCCAAATGGCTCCTGATTATTGATTATTTACTTGGTTGTGGGCCAGAGTAGTGGGCTGGGGAAAGAGGCCTGAGCGTTAGGGATGACTTGAACTATGGTAGGTGTGACGTTGAGGCTTCCCTACGATCTTACTACGGTGGACGATTAAACATAACATGGGGTACGGACTGAGAAGTAAGCCCACTTCGAAGTAACTTCTACCCTGCCGCCGCCGTTCCTGGTCAATTATAACTCTCCCTGGACTCGACCGACTATCGACCCATTCTCGACCCAACTCGGCCAGTCGACTTCTTCCCTCTGACTGCGAATTGTTGATCAATGCGGAGAAAAGGTACCTTTCGAAGCATGCCGGCCGGAGGAAGAGATGCCAAAAGACGGGTCCCCTCTGCCATGAACCTGCTGAGAGGCTTACCTACTGGCTACAGCAGACAGCGATCATGGCGGGCTAGACCACGCCGGTCTAAAGAGTTCACAAGAAGCCCCCTGAGCCCTCTCAATGTCCGGGCTCTCAAGTTTGATCATTCGCGCCACTACGGGTTAGCTTGACTGTTCCAAATATATGGCTTTTGATATGTCTTGCAGATTGATATTGCTCCTTGACTGGCCCATCCTCTGTGCTGGAGCACAACGCCTCCAAATTGTTGAAGTACCTACTCTACCTCCCCACGCTGCAGGAAAAGTCGCCTCTCAAGGGCCGATTCCCCTGCGATATTCTCCTAGCACTCCTCTCTGCCTTTCTCTTCGGACCGACATCGCCACCAGAGAATGATATTTTTAAGGCAAACGCACGTTACTCGGGAATTTATTCTCAGCCTTTGAGCTTTGACCTTTATCCCCCACTACTATGATCGGTCGAAAAGAGATTCCCCTAGTGTGGGGGTACTCCACTTATTTGCAGGCTCACGAGGATTTGCTTCCTGCTTTCAAGCGTTCTCATTATTCAAAATTCTGTTACTTGCTAGTACCTCTGGCCTTGTAGTTGTTGCCGCCCTGCCATTGCAGGATGCGCAAACAACATCTCGGTGAGACACTTTAATCCGGCTAATTGACAATGAGTAGATAGACTGCCATGACTCACTGGTCATCCGCTGACAGCGCCTTGAACGGTGTTTAAAACACGGGACAGCAGTCATCGCCGTGATTCAAAGGCAATCTGATTCCAACAAGCCGCTACAAATTTTGTTCGACGATCACCAAACACGTGGAAAGCAGGGAGCTTTGTCTGGACCTGCATGCGCTAACAATCCGGCCTGTGCTAAGACACTCGCTTATTTTCTTACTTGTTTGGACAGAATCCACAACTAGTGGCAAACCCGGTACTGCATCCTTTCGCTGCTATTCGATGCTTACATGCATCTTAGAAAGAGGTCTGTTAGTTGACGCATCGATCCTATCAATATGCAGGCCGATTGCGGGGTTGCGGAGACGGGAGCGATCTGATGGAAAGTCATGAGAAGAGTTCACAAGGATTTCGGGAAATGCCACAAGGAGCAGGAAGTTGTCCACGGAGTGTTAAGAATAACCATATTATATGCAACGAGGCTTATGTGGCTGGAAACGAGATCCTGGAGTAGCTTCGGTAATGTCGTTAGTAAGCCATCATGCAGTAACTAGGGACTATACGCCGTAGATCACGTGTGTCGTTGTCTCAGGCATCATGTGTCAGATAAACTTGGGCTAAGAAAAGGTCGTGGCCGTAGGGCTGATTAGCATGCCTGTGAAGTTCACTAACGCAGCTTTGACAACACTATCACGAATCAGAAGTACAGCACACGACTAACCAATCGATGCTGTAGTGTGTTCGCAAAAATCCCCAGCTCAGACTGCATTCCGCCAAAATGTCATACTTCTTTTCCACCCCTGTTGACATCGACATAGTCCTCGAGGACACAGATGACAAGCAGATGATAGACATGAAGCTGGACAAGAATCGGCGGGAAAAGGCGCCTCTCTACATGGACGGCGAGTCAGTAAAGGGGGCAGTCACTATAAGACCTAAAGATGGCAAGAGGCTGGAGCACACGGGTATCAAAGTGCAGTTCATTGGCACAATCGGTACTCGCGACCAGCCCCCTAGACTCCCCATCACGTCCTCCATTGCTTACGACGTGAGGATACAGAGATGTTCTTCGACCGAGGAAACCACTATGAATTCCTTTCCCTCGGTCAAGAGCTCGCCGCACCTGGGGACCTCCAACACCCCCAAACCTTCGACTTCAACTTTAAAAACGTAGAAAAGCAATACGAATCTTACAATGGCATAAACGTCAAACTGCGCTATTTCGTTCGCGTCACCGTCTCCCGCCGAATGGCAGACGTAATACGAGAAAAAGACATCTGGGTCTACTCATACCGAATACCTCCCGAAACGAACAGCAGCATAAAGATGGATGTGGGCATTGAAGATTGTTTGCATATCGAGTTTGAGTATTCGAAGAGCAAGTATCATTTGAAGGATGTGATTGTGGGGAGGATATATTTCTTGTTGGTGAGGTTGAAGATTAAGCATATGGAGTTGAGTATTATTCGGAGGGAGACGACGGGCGTGGCGCCGAATCAGTATAATGAGAGTGAGACGCTTGTTAGATTCGAGGTACGTTCCTATTCTATTATAAAAGCATTATACGAGACTTGCTAATGGGATCAAGATTATGGACGGCTCACCATCACGAGGAGAAACAATACCGATCCGCCTCTTCCTCGGCGGCTTCGACCTCACCCCTACTTTCCGAGAAGTCAACAAGAAATACTCTACCCGTTACTACCTCTCTCTCGTCCTCATCGACGAAGGTCCGTTTTCCACTTTTCCGCGTTTCCCCCAACTCTCCCCTTCCTTACTTTCCATCTCTTCCGCTATGCCTGCTCGCAAGCTAACCAGTTCCTCTCAACAGATGCCCGCCGCTACTTCAAACAATCAGAAATCGTCCTATACAGGCAAGCGCCTGAGATCGCTGCAGCCCAGCTACAGCAACAACAGTCGCAGCCGCAGCAAATTACTGGGGCCGCGGGATGATTTGACCTTAGGCTTGGATGAGGACCCTCCATTCTGTTTCGTTCTAGGAGTTTGTTATAGCATGGCGTGGCGTCTAGGATGTCTTGCCTATCCTATAGGCATGAGGTACGTAATTAGGCTTTGCTGATGTTGGCTAAATTCCGGGCATAGAAGCGGCATGGAGTGAGTGAGCGGGTATTTGAAGGTTGAGCTGAAGGAGAAGACTTCGTGAGGTGGATTGATAACTATCACATAGCTACCTAGGTAGATAGGGATTCTCTAGATCTCACGATGGGAGCTTCACTGTGTGATATGATTCATCGCCATCATTCTCAACGGCTACATATAAACATTAGTGCCATCTACTCATACACTCTCATCATCATCATCATTAAGCCAGGCATGCCCCAACTCCCCGACCTCACAAGCTCCCCTTCCCTTTACTCCCCCTGCCCATTATTCTTCATAAACGCATCCTCGCCGCCAAGCTTCTCAAGCTGCTCAGCAGCATCTTTCTTCGCGGCTTCGCTGGTGTTGGGGTTGGAAATGGCAGCCTAGGTGGGGTTTTAGCATGGATGTGATAAGGGAAGGAGGGGTGAAAGCGCATACCTTGTATCCGCTAGCCTTATTAGAGATGTCCTCGACGTTGCCGTGGATGTTGTCCATGGGGTTAGATTGGGTGGGGATATTGTCTTCGGCGGTTTAGGCGACGGTGTTGTCTTTGACTAGGTCTGCCATCGTTGTTGAAGTTTTTTGGTGACTATGTCTTGTATGTATGTATACGTGGATGGTGATAGAGGTTTATTTGACGATGGAGGAGCGGAAGACTTTTGTAGGCAACGGAAGGCTGCTGCAATGACGCGCATGACTGGGGAGGGGTTCAGCAAGTAGAATCTCAGATCGTCTGGTTAGTGGCCATCTGACATAGCATGTTGCTTCTAAATTCTGGCTTTTCAATCTAGGTGAAATCAGGTTTTTGGGTAGGGTTGAAATCCTATGGGCCGTTCCTCCGGCACTCGGCGTCACGAGGTTGGGTGATCGACAAGGTTTCCAACAGGCGAATATACGAAGGAGAGGGATTTGGTAGTATGGTACGTGGGATGCATGTGAATGCTTAGATACCACGGCGATAGTTGATGCGTGGCGATGCAAGTATTTTGCATCTTTGGTAGGCAAAAGGGTTTTTAGATGTTTCGATACTAAGGAAACCAGTCATGTGGGGCGACGCAGTTTTTCGTTATCTCAGCCTGGCTGTCATGAGTCCAGGCTCTTCGATAAATGCTCTGACGCGTTCGGCCATGCGAGCCATGGTTGCACCATCTACAACACGGTGGTCTGCACTCCAGCTGAAATTCATGGTTTCCTTCCTTATCACGGACCCTTGCTGGTCAAAGGCTGGGATAGTCCTTGCCTTTCCGACGCCTAGTATTGCAACTTCGCTTTGAACGAGGACCGGGGCCACATAGGTCCCACCTATACTGCCTATATTGC
The DNA here is from genome assembly GCA_003521265.1 of Cetradonia linearis. NCBI lineage: Eukaryota > Fungi > Ascomycota > Lecanoromycetes > Lecanorales > Cladoniaceae > Cetradonia > Cetradonia linearis. The sequence continues at coordinate 7,550 of QKZZ01001454.1, forward strand.
TCACAGTGATGGTTCCGCCTGTCAAATCTGTTGTAGATAGTTTGCCGTCTGTAGCAAGAGCTTGGAGCCGAGAACACTCTGTGGATATATCGAGCACTGATCTTAATGAGACATGCTTGATATTTGGTACCAGAAGGCCTTGAGGAGTATCCATGGCTATGCCCACATTATGCTTTTCTCGCGTGACCAGTCTCGGTGCTTGGTCTCCATTTCCTGCATCAACACGGGCGTTCAGAAGTGGGAAATCCTCCAGTGCTAGAGATACGGCCTTGATGATAAAGTGCAAGTAAGAAAGCTTTTGCCCGTTGAGTACTTGAGCGTTGAGGCGCCGACGAAGAGTGGAAAGCGCTGTTATGTCAATTTCGTCTGCATATAGAAAATGCGGTATAGTAAGCGATCTCGTCATCGTTCTAAACATCTGGCTTTGAACCGGCGTGAGAGTAATTGTTTTTTCGACTTGGGCTTGGTCTATGGTTAAGGGCTGTCTCGCTGCAGGTGATTGAACTCCTGAATCGGATCCTGAATTTCGAGCTGCAACAAATCTGTGGATATCTTCTTTCATCACACGCCCGTCTTTACCTGTGCCTGTCACATCCGCAATGTCCAGTTTCAGTTCTTTCAGAAGTCCTCTAACGGCTGGCGTGGCTAATGCTGCGTGCTTATTTAAAGTAGCAGAAGCCTCTTTGTCTCTTGAAATGTCATTAGTTTGCTGACTTTGAGAGTGCTCAGCAGCTCTTTGGGTTTGTTGCAGTGCGCTAGATGACCCTGCTGTCTCAGCTGGAGGTGCTAGAATAGCCTCGTCTTCCGGCTTAATGTCACTTTGGACGTCTATATCGTAGAGGGGCTTTCAACTATTCAGCCTGAACAAGATTCAGCTTTAGCTTATTAAATTACCTTTCCCACCTGAGCTACATCCTCAGCTTCATAATGCAGTTTCTTGATCACGCCGTCGAATCGCGATGTAATCTTTGAGCTCTCAGTTGAAAATATACGGAATCCATGTTAAAATTCTACAATACCTCTGTGATAGCTTTATCAGACTGAACCTCGCAGATCTTGTTGAATTGTTCGACACGTGCCTCCGGTTCGACAAACCATTGTATGATTTGTACTTCTTTGATACCTAGGCGGGCTGAGTAAACTTGTAAGATCTGATCTGAGCAATTCCACCTACCTTCTCCAATATCAGAGAGCAAAAAAGGCCGGACTACAGAGAGGCGTGGTGTTGATTGGAATTTACGATGTGTAAGGAACGTGTTTGTAGGATGGCTGTGTTGTCCCAGAGGACGTAGTAGTGTTCGCCCACATTGCCTCATTGATGTCATTGTGAATCCCTGACCCAAGCGCGGAGAAAGAACATCCTGTTCCTTAGGAAGCATCCGGACTTACTCCACATACTTTATGTAGTAATTGAGAGAAAGTACTTGACAAAACACGTTTGCTCGCATCTCCGCGAATAACCGTTCTCAAGGAAGGTGAAGCGAGACGTCACCCCCTTGTCACGTCAACAGCGCCCTCAACTAATCTCTACCTGGCGGGCTACCACTACCAGTGACCTTATGGAGAGCTCCAAATTAGAGGTGTTAATACCCAAGGATACAGAGATCGATATTGAAGATGTCTTTACAAGTGGCGATGGGCTTGACCAAGCAGATCCTACCTCCTTGATCGAACAAAGATCGCTCCTATACTTTGGTACGCATTGCATAGTCAAATGACAAACTCAGTGGTCTTACTCATTCCTAGGGTCGTGACAGATGAAACCTTGCGGGTCTATGTTACTCTTCGCACACCGTACAAAAATGAAGCGCATCTAAAATCCGTTATTGCTCGAATCGCCATCAGCTTAGAGGTTCTCGCATATGGCTTTCAAGCGAGACCGTCAGAAGGTCCGGATGGGTATAAAGAAAGTTCTCCAGCGCGAAGTGAGGACATGCTATGGTCTGGTGATATCAACACCTCAGAGAGCCCAATAACAGTCGTCCAGGAAGGGAACGAGCCGGGCTTAGGGCGCCATGCTCTCGCTATCTGGCGATCCACCATCCCACTATGTAATGACTACTGAAGCTCCGGTACTGCACCAAAGCTTACTGATGGCATCCCAGGTCGGCCTAGGATGAGACTTCAATCCCCCATGATCGTCTTTAAGCCCTCTGCTACCCTAGGACGCGGGAAAGAAGAGCACAGTGATAAGCTTAAGGATCCCATTCTACCGAGTGGTGTCCCAGCATCAACAAATCTACTGGAATCTCTCAAAGGCGATCCATCCTTACAAGGAGAGGTCCCAAGGCTTCCTGCATCCAGGCTCTTTAGCGTCACGCCCCAATCATATGATGAGGCTACCAATGACGATACATTGACGATCAATGCGCAGAAAGCGTTTCGTGCATTGCCGGCGATCTCAAGTCGAGTACGGTATTCAAGATCGAACAGCTACAAAGCTAAAGCTTCCGTCATAGCATGCCTTGATATAGAAACCGCACCGTTCTCCCATGAAGACATTGAGATTACAGAGATTGACATGCAATTGTCTGACGGTTCTGCAGAGAACGTTGGGAACAACAGCCTTGCTCCGATATTGCCATTGACCTGCCGAGCAAAAGACATCCCAGTCTTCTTGTTTTGCCTTACACCGAACGAGGCTCTACACGACAGTCCAAGTTTAACCTCGGCAAGAACTTTGCTCATAACAGTACATGCCTTTGTCCTTGTGTCTGAGACATGCCATCCCAAAATCGAAATGCAATGGAAGACCAGCGTGGATTTTGCAACAGCCTTGAATCCTACTTTTGGCGCTCCTGGCCAATCAATGCAGAGAGCTAGAAGGCCAAGCAGCCTTACGAGGGCTCCCACTGTCGCCAATAATCCCAACTTTCCTGTATCATCCAGGGAAGCAGACGCATCAGCTAAAACTGGGGCCGATCAAGCTCGAGAAAGAGCAGCCTCTGTCGGCGACTTGGGTGTTTCGGTGACTTTCACAGCCCCCAAGACTGTGCAAGTGGGCCATCCATTCTCATGGGATGTTCTGGTCGTTAACCGCTCCAGCAAGCCCCGGCAGCTCGTTCTTACAATTATTCCGAAGCGCAAGAAAGCATTCACTACAGGTCACTTATCCAAAGCAAGTTCGTCATCGGCAGGTCCTCGTGGAGATGGTGATATCGCTGAGGCTGTCATTGACGAGAACGTGCTGTATGCGATGCAGAAAATGGCCGGGCATGAGCTGGCAGGAGTCATAAGTTTGAGCACCGATGTCAGAGTTGGGTGAGTCACGCTTGTAGCTTCTAAATCTTCAGGCTGACCTTATTAAAAGGCTACTGGGTCCAGATTCTTGTCTCAACACGGAACTGAAATTCCTCCCTCTTGCTCGAGGTTATCTACACATCGAGGCCGTTCGCGTTATTGATGTAGCTTCCAATGACTATATAGACATTCGGGATTTGCCTGATATTGTAGCGGTAGGGTAATAAACTGGCTATTGCAAAGCTTGACCGGTACGCTGTGTTCTCTATACGCCATCCCAAGGCCTCATTACTTCTTTGCAAGAGACTTTTTTTCTCTTGCCAGCTCTGAACTTCGCCCGCTCTACAAGACCGAGACGAATACGGCAAAAAGCACACGAAAGCCAAAGTGTATTACGTACGGTAAGATTTAGAAACTGAGACGGAGTAAGTCCGTGCCGGAGGGACCCTCTGATCTCTTCGTCTACCTCTACATATACTTTTTCAACACTAATAAAACACAGCCGATTGCAGAGAGAAATATTGTAAGGCGCAGTTTCTTGATAGGCGCAAAACATGCCAAATGTTAATCATCCTGCAACTCGCTACGGGAAAATAAGAATATCACCTGCGCCATCTGGGGATCTTTTCTAAAACTCTCATAGCATTCTTTTACGTTGGTTCTCAGTACCTGTTGGCGCCGCAATCAGAAAGCCTCTATTCCAAACACATCTTGTTACACGTTCATCATACTCAACTTAACGCGAAACAGGAGACGAAGCCTCTTTTACTTGTATCAGCCACTCAAACTCTGAGAGCCTTGCAAAGTGCAATAAAACCCCACCACCCCAACCACTGGCACATCTATCTCTCGGGAATCTCTTTTTTCTTTTCTTCTGTGCGAGATAGTCCTGTCTGTCTGTTGAGGGGAAATTAACTCTACACAGCCTATACACTTCTGGACCTCTTTCGGCTTCTCCGCTACTAGCACGCCACGCCTTAGTATAAGAGATCTGACGCCTCGATCTATGTGTTTATCTCCCTCAAATCATGACCGACAGGGCTAGCTTGCTTGTACAGGACATTGTGCTGGGGTAATGCCGGCTCTATGGTACCCTTGGTGATCTAGGTATATTTTCCCATTCTACAATTCCATGCTTCTGTGCGAGTAGACCAAGCATGTCTCTGCTTAGGACTTCAAATCTCATTCAATGCACTCAATGTGTCCCAATCGCTCTGATACGCCACGGATCCGTGGAAGGGACTTTGGGATGAGTCATATAGAAAGCTTGAGCGCTTGAAGATAGATCGATGTCTCGTAAGCATCTGGGGCTGAACTGAAGAGATGTAGCGTTCGAAGCACCATTTGTATTGATGGAAGGGCCAGACATTGATGGTGTAATCATATGGGAATATAGCTGCTTTGTACATAGTTCGTACCCTTGTATGTAATGGTTTGTTGGACGCTTCTCTTGGTTTGCTAGTTCTCGCCGCTAGCGTCTTTACTTTCATTTGTGGCCATCACAAGTAATTCTGGGGCCTTGCTAAATATGCTGACGGGTAGAGGATCGCCATGGATGAATAACAGCGGATTTAGCGATCTCTCTGTCCCAGTCTGGCTTGAGGATTTCAATGAGCCTCCATTTTGAGCGGGTTGGGAAGGCATCTCTCTCTAGCTTGGACCTGGCATGGTTCGGCGCCTTATAGTAAGACCCCGAATCAACATTCGTGTTATTCAAGCTAAAGATCGATGGTCGAAGCCTCGCTGTCGGGGATCGTGAGGGACTGTGAGGCATTTGAGGCGGTCGTGCTTATTGAAGCCATTGGAGTAGAGGCATCATCGCCCTGGGTTATTTGTCTGCGTTCTGTGTTATGAAGACTCGCGCGTGTTCGAAGTGAGCCCACCGCGGTCTCATTGGTCATCACCTACCCAGCATCGACCATCAGCGCTAAGTAAAATTTGAGAGGGTGGAGGTAAGTCCAGAGAGCTGGACACGCTTCTATCGATAGATGTTGGAGGACTCATGGTTGATACTTCAGGACTTGGATAATGTGCATCTTCGGATTTGGGGGATAGGTCTCGTGGTGCAAGCGGCCCCTATTGCGGTAGGTCGTGCGCGCTCATCAGCCTTGATCTTCTTCCTTGCTACTTTAATATAGCTAAGAATATCAAGCCTTTATTGCTTGATTGGGTTGTGCGTTAATACGGCGTTACGCACATCGGCCATCGTACGATTATGTAAACTTTCCTCGTACAGTAGCTTAACAGCGACACCGAGCTCAGAGTCATAGAGATTGTTCGCTCGTTGGATAATTGCGTCCACACCCTAACTAGTTTCCATTTGCTCCTACGCAGCGCGAGACTTCGGAGCTTTTAATTGTGATTGAGTAGATAGAGCCTGCTAGAATCCATGGTCTCTCTTTCTACGATCATCGTCCGACTGAATGGGGCTTACCCGAGTCCAATGCTTGTCGAAATCAAGTTGAAATAGCTCCTGCCCGAAATTCGCTCCAGTATCACTTGGAGCAGCTTGCTAGCTAATCCCTACAGTTGGGAGCAAGGGCTGAAATGGAACATTCTTGAAAGCAACGCCTAGTTGAGTATGTGTAAATATGAAATTGTTCACCTTTTCTCCATTGTGCGGGAACCAGATATATTTTGGATAGGGTGCCATCCACAACCAATAGTGTCGCCACTAGAGCCATACGTGGGCTACAGAACTTCGTCTTAGCCAATGCCTTTGAGTATGCGGATAGGCTCAGCACCCTTGATTTCATCTGCAACGTGGGTCCTAGACATTCATATGTATTCCCGTCTAAGTGGTAGGCCCATAAGCCCCCTGCTTTAGGTACCATACCAGGGATGGTAAAGCGCTGGATCGTGGAACAGAGGCCAAGCCCGATGGCCGCCAGCAGAAATATAAGCCGACAACACTACCAAAATTAGACAGTACGGTGTTCAATCTACCTAATGTTATCGTTATGTCATATGGTTGACGGTGATTTCGAAATAGCAAAAGGTCTGATCGAAGGGTCTGTTGGCATGTACAGCTGCCGCCTCTCTGTCTGCCCACCCACGTATCCTCTCAGGCAAGAATAACGCAACCTGGACACCTTATCTCTAATACTGAGGGCCGGATGTTTGCTTGTCGGACTCCAAATCACAGATATTTTTTGTCAGGATATGTCGTGGCGGAATAGACTGACATCATCTTCATTATCTGTCTCCTGATCCTCCCAACACTGGAGTTGCACCTGCCAATTTTGGGGAAATGGAGAATCTAGCTTTCTTTTGCGCGCATTCTGCCACTGAGTATGTGGAATTGACTCCAACCGCGCAGAACGCACATTTGACGAAGGATGAGTCTCTTTCAGATCGTGATTCCATCGATACTGCATCCTGCAGCTTAGGCTTCATTCAACATGTCAGCTCCTACAGCCATTGGTAGCTGCGAAGGCTCACCACTCGACATCGTTATCCGCATCTGCTGTACTCTCATATTGACAGCCTTAACACGGACTTCCTGATGTTTCTGCGCGGGAGAAGACCATAATCATATCCATTTTTCGACCTGGTTAGAAATACTGTTCCCAGGGCCATTCAAGGCCAACCCTCCGTTTAGTTCAGGAATCTTCAAGCGCGAATTGTTTCCGCTCAATCTTTTGAAGCCCACAATCCTTGAATCGAACCTTCAATACTGCCAAGAAAGTCTCCGGGGAGTTGATGAATTCTAAATGTATAGGTGATAGGTGACCACTGGCGTCTAGAAACAAAATTGGCTGTTGCCGCTCAATTAAGTGCGGCATTGTGGCTTGCATACTCAGAACCATATCATGTACCTGGAGATTGGCTTTCAGAACCTTAAGCATGAGATTTTTGAATTTTCAGTATGCTCTTAGGTTGCAGGTTACACCATTAGTTAGAGTCAAAAGGAGGTCGGTGTGCTTAATTGGATCTGTTGATTGGTCTTGATCCCTTGCTGTTGCTCAACCTTGCGATTCTGTATCGTTGAGCTCTGTCTACTCGCAGTCAATATCTACAGGTCCAAATGGACAGACTATTGCCAAAAGAGAAGTAGCTTCGTGAGTACAGAAAGGGCACATCAAGTGGGCAGCCGGTGATAGATATGATCGTGACATTCACCGCAGGGTAATATGAGGTGTGTGAGAAATGATGATCGGCCCATAACGCGGATGCTTTTTTCTATGCCAAGGCAAGGAAATAATGAAAAGTCGCTTACAATTGGACCGTCATCATGAGCGTATTGATAGATGCGACATGCCCATTTAACTGCGCTCGAAACCTTTCCACATAATATTTCTTATATAGTGCCCATTCCACCTTGCGCAAACCGTCCCGCCAGCTTGATTTGGAGCCAACTAACCGAAAAGCTGGCTGAAACTCTCGTATCTTCAGCAGGAACTCGTCAATCGTTTGCTGACACTGTGTTGCCGCCTGTCATAAGGCAACAGATTGAGCGTGTTAGGAATCATCGAGATTCAGGTATTTGACCACGAGTAATGCTCGCTCGAGACTGTAGAGTTCTTTTATGAGTCCTCGATACTCCGAGGACGAGCCGGCAGAATCCCCCAAGGCTTTGATAAGTTGTCTGATGAGCTCAATTCCTACGACAAAATCGCCGAGCGGGCAGCATGGCCGATGCTTCAATGAACCCTGCTACATTGAATAGCGATCTCTAAGCTTTTAGGATTTAACTCCGCAGGAGCATGACAACCTATCAAGCTAATGCATTCCGTTTTGAATAGTGTAGTGGGTTTCGATGTTAATGTAAAGATGCCAGACCGCAGGGTATGCAGCTCAAGGCTCATCCTCACTGGCTTAAGTCAACTCTGGAGTCTCGGGCCCCGCCCCTATCGCTGGAACATGATATATACGAGTACAATCCTTCTTAAGTGGCCTTGGGACTCAAGTTTCTTTGCGTACGAAGATATTTCTGTGCTTCCTTCAAGAGCTCTCTATCAACCGAGATCAACCAAATCTACGCAGGTGAGGTAGGGCTTGACGAAAAGATCCACGGTCTTACTGATCTCGGGCGGAACCTTCCGGCGCCACCAGCGCCCTCTTTGCCTTGCAAACCACCAAGTTTCCTGGTGGGGGTTGACATCCGAGCAACGGAGTGGTGAGCATGCTCGTTTTCTTTTTCCAACCCCTTTACTAAACTTGAAGGAATAGTCACTCAATTTGACCTACACAACTGCCTATAAATCGGATTCGAAGTCATGTCTCTCTCTAGCAAGCTCGCAATCACGGATGTGGATCTGAAAGTGAAGAGAATCCTCATCAGAGTGAGCTGATCATCTCTACGGCCAATCCCTCGGGTCTTATACAGACGCAGCTGACGGGCCTGATTGGCAACTAGGTCGACTTCAATGTTCCCCTCGACAGCGACAAGCATATAACCAACAACCAGCGAATTGTCGGTGCCGTTCCCACTATCAAATACGCCTGTGAGCATGGCGCTAAAGCCGTCATCCTAATGTCACATTTGGGACGGCCAGATGGAAAAGCGAACCCAAAATATTCTCTCAAACCTGTTGTTGCAGAGCTCGAGAAATTACTGGGAAAGAAGGTCATTTTCACAGATGACTGTGTCGGCAAAGAGGTTGAGGAAACCGTCAATGGAATTAGTGATGGCGGCGTTGTACTGCTAGAGAACCTACGATTCCACGCTGAAGAAGAGGGGAGCAGCAAAGATGCAGAGGGCAAGAGGGTGAAGGCCGACAAAGCAGCCGTTGAGCAGTTCAGAAGAGGCCTGACAGCACTGGGCGACGTTTACATCAATGATGCATTCGGTACGGCTCATCGTGCTCACAGCTCAATGGTTGGCGTGGAACTTCCGCAAAAGGCTTCCGGCTTCCTCATGAAGAAAGAGCTCGACTACTTCGCACAAGCGCTCGAGGCACCAAAACGACCTTTCCTTGCCATACTTGGTGGTGCCAAAGTCAGCGACAAGATCAAGTTGATAGATAATTTGCTTTCGAAACTCGACAGCTTGATCATCTGCGGGGGCATGGCATTCACCTTCAAGAAGACACTCGAAAATGTCAAGATTGGCAATTCACTATTCGATGAAGAAGGAAGCAAGACAGTAAAAGATTTAATGGACAAGGCTAAAAGGAACGGTGTCAAAGTGGTGCTACCGTGCGATTACATCACAGCAGACAAATTTGACAAAGACGCCAAAACCAGCACCGCAACAGATGAGGAAGGCATACCAGACGGTTGGATGGGCTTAGATTGTGGTACAAAATCCATCGAATCATTCAAGAAGACAATCGATAGCGCCAAAACCACACTCTGGAACGGCCCTCCTGGTGTCTTCGAAATGGAACCCTTTGCAAACGGCACGAAAATGCTCATGGAAGCTGCTGTCGGAGCTGTCGAGAAGGGTAACATCGTTATAGTTGGGGGTGGCGATACAGCGACCGTGGCTGCGAAATATGGTGTAGAAGACAGACTCAGTCATGTTTCAACGGGAGGTGGAGCTTCCTTGGAACTGCTTGAGGGCAAAGAGCTCCCTGGTGTGACTGCGTTGTCGATTAAGCCGGAGTACGAGGAGCGGGAGGCTTGACTAGACCTAGATACCTTGACGAACAGTATGAGTGAAGAGCGTAAGGCGGAATCGAAGCTCTGATAAACACCGAATACTGAAGGTTCGAGATATGATTGGATGACCGCCACGAATCTGCGCTCTTCTATGTCATCTGTATCCTACAGCAGGCAGTTTTTCAAAATTTCAATATAGACTTTGATAGGCATATAATTGCGCAAGCAGTTTACTTTTGTATCGTCCTCGAAAATTCTTGTCTATTTATTGAAGACCTTTCCCGGTCTAACTCGGTCATGCTATGCCGCCCAAACGCCATGTACAATGCTCAAGACTCCTCCAAGATCCTTCTACTTTTGGCCCTTGACCTTTGCCAGCTCCTCCCTGCTCATGATTAGCTCGACCGTAGCTAGCCACATACGGAGGAAAGATATGCCCACTTCAACTGCTTCGAAAAATCCTCACTCGTATCTTCGTCGTCCCAGCTTTCCTCCCACAGATGCGTCGTTCCGTCCTCACTTCCAGGAGGTACTTCACTATCTTCGGGCGCCCATTCTGCCATGTAGAACCAGATTAGTACCGCTCATATGAACACAGAGGAGCACGCCAGCTCGGTTCTTTGGAGAGACAAATTGAGCAGGAGAGAGCTCATAAGAGGGGAACGCACCATCTATAGGGAAATCCTCGAATTCATCGTCCTCTTCTAGAGCTGCGGCGGGCTTCTGGTCTTTGAGGGTGGAGGGGTCGGTGGGGTCGGAGACTGTTGCTTTGGTTGTGGGGCCGGAGCCGTCTGCTGCTGCGGACATGATGGGTGCTTCTTTCAGCTTTGGGAAGAAGTAATTGGGCAAAGATAATTGGTCGCCGGGACCAGGTATGAGAAGAGGACCGGCGTCATTTCCGCGTCGATCGATAGCCCCGTCCCAAGGCCGAAGGCAAGACCGCACTAACGGTCAGCGTGTGTCAGGTTCCTTTTTCTTTCTCATTGTACTTATTCTTTCGCTCTTGGACATAGATTATGGTTTCTTCGTTGTGATTACTTTCCTCTTACGATAACTAGGCAAGATGTTGCGGGGATGGATTCAGTCCAAGAAGGCAGAGGCCAATGCCTCTACGCATTCGTTAGATGCGCTGGCAGAGCCTCAAAACTGTTTGTCCATGTTCTGATTGTCATCAAGTGGCTTATGCTAAATACTCAATTTCTGCAGTGGAGGCTGCAATGCGAGCTGTAACGTACATAATGAACGATGATCTCGAGGCTGCTGAGGCCGGCCTTGCCAGTGGCAATTCCGCCTTCCACAAGGTGTGCTACCTAGTTCCTGCGTCTTGCCTAGACTAAGGGCTGATGAATCATGTTGGCAAAGAAAGCTGGCTGATGAAGATGTTTGTCGGAATAGCTTGGGAAGGGAATGGTAGCTTTCCTAAGAGCCACTCTGGGATTCGAGCAAGACGTCATGCGAGAAGGTTCGTGGAGATAGAGGCGACAATTATCTAGCAAACCTAACTAATCGTTTTCTTATAAAGCATCCGAGAGACTCGCCGATGCTGAAGCGACTGCCTCCACGGACCACCGACGAGCGCAGAAGGACTCCCATTCCTATAAATCACAAATATATCCACCGGGCGCCGAATTTGCTCTTTGCCATGCTGAGACGCAGTTGATGAGTGCGGTCGTTGGTGTGCTGAACGAGAGCCTCACAGAAAGCATACGAGGGTTCTACAAGCTACGAAAGGCATATGTTACGCTTAACGGAATACTGGATGCGGAAGCCAGGTACATGAAAAAGACACACGGAATGGCTGTCAATAGTCCGAGTAGGACTTCCATCGTATCCTTAGGCTCACACAGATCCTTGCAATCCATGAACGGAGTGCCGGGTGGGTTCGATGATGGAACAAGCTCGATGCCGACCTCGAAGTCACCATCAATACACTCATTCAAAATTTCTTCAGCAGATGGGTTACGAGGATCTTGTGGAGAGCAACGTGGGGATCGTGACGCTACGAATAATGACGAAGACGAATTCTATGACGCGGATGAGGACCATGAACATGCAGAGACAGCCACGTATGCTGGCCACATCGAGATAAATGGCATAAACAGGAAGTTGAACGGCATGTCGATCGACCGTGGAGGGGACATCAATGACATAAGGTCGCCTGCTCAGAACAAAGTCTCTGCAAGCTATGGTTTATTGGATCATGACCCTGATTCAGACATATTTTCGAACCCAATCGATGTATTCATACACTCTGGTGCCAATCTGTGTTTTGGTTTGCTCCTGGTAATGCTTTCCATGATCCCGCCAGCTTTTGGAAAGCTCCTTTTTATCATTGGCTTTCACGGGAACAAAGATCGTGGAATCAGGATGCTCTGGCAAGCCAGTAAATTTCACAATATCAATGGGGCTATGGCCGGCCTTATCGTATTAGGGTTTTACAATACTTTTGTGGGGTTCTCGGACATCATTCCTGACGCTGACCCCAGTATTGCGGATCAAAATACCACTGAAGGCTATCCCAAAGAACGCATCGAGGCTCTACTAGCAGAGATGCGGTCCCGGCACCCGAAATCACAGCTCTGGCTACTTGAAGAGGCTCGAGAGAAAGCCTCAAATCGCCAGCTTTCGACGGCTATCGCACTGCTTGAAGGTTCTTCTAAATCGCCCCTCAAGCAAGTTGAGGCAATAAAAATGTTTGAAAAGTCATTGGAAGCAATGTACATCCACGACTATGCTCGGTGCGCTAAATCCTTTATTAAATGTGTCGACATGAACAATTGGTCGCATGCGCTATATTACTACATAGCAGGCGCCGCGAATGTTGATCTTTATCGCCAGCACAAGTTGTCGGACCCCAAAGGCGCAGAAGTCTACGCTAAGAAGGCCACCGAACTGCTTAAGCAAGCGCCAAAGCATGCAGGTAAGAAAAAATTCATGGCTCGGCAGCTCCCTTTCGACGTTTTCGTCACGCGCAAGGTCCACAAATGGGAGTCTCGAGCCCATGACTGGAATGTTCCATTTATCGATGCTGTTGGCGTTAGCCCCATCGAAGAGATGATCCTTTTCTGGAATGGCTATAAGCGAATGAATCCGTCGCAATTGCAGACCAGCATAGAAAGACTGGCTTGGAGTGAAACCTCAAATCCTTATTGGAGTCGCGAAGGTCACGATGAGCAGGCAATTCTCGCGGTCCTACGCGCCGCGACACTCCGGAGCCTCACTCGCTGGGACGAGGCTAAAAAGCTTCTTCGTGCAAATGTACTTAGCATCGACCCCGCCGAGTTGAAGGGTGGACTGAAGGACGACTGGACTGCTCCAACTGCTCATTATGAGATGGCTGTCAACTGCTGGATGCAGCGAGGAGACGCTGTCAAGAGAGGTAGTGGCGCTGACGTAGAAGAAAAGTGGGTCCGTGAATGCGAAACTTGGGTTGACAAGGCTTCAAAATGGGAAGGGTACAGTTTAGACGCCAGGATTGGGTTGAAGATCGCAACTGCGCAGGATACCTTAAAGAAATGGAATGAGCGGAGAACGAAGGCAACAGCGTGAATAGATTATTAATTTCTTTCTTTACAGAGGTTTGGATTTGCTCCGAGTCCAAGCGCGTTGTAGATAGATTCTCCTCAATTTAAGATTGACTTCACAGCCTCGTATGTGCAAGAACCCTTTCAAGCATAGACCATTTTATGTATTATCATTTAAGTCCTGTGTTAAGAGTTCCACCATGTCGTAGTTTTCGAAACACTTTATCCTGTAAACACGTATTGAGGTGATTGTCTGAAAGCTCATCCATGCACTGGGTGCTCACAGCGCGTCTAGAAATCTTACATACGCGATGCAATAAAACTCCCAGATCAACAGCAGTCACATTGGCAGCGCTGGACTCATAATGGACTCCAAAGCTCCAGTGAGCTCGTTGTATCTTTTCAAGGAGACAAAGACAGATCTTGAACCAGCATATCCTGGTTCAGTAATTCAGATACAGGTCCCATCAACCAGCACCTTCAGCGTTCGGCCTCGCCAGCAACGTCGCATTCTGAAAACCCCACCCGTTCACAAGGATGAAGATTCATTTACCAAAAATTGTCTCGCAAGTTCCAGCTCCTTGTACTTTGGAAGAGCCAAACGACATCCACGAAGCTTCCTCTGGCGCGTGTTACAAGACGGAAAAGTTTTAGAGCTTCGTTCTGTAGACCCTTGCAAGAACAACGGAGAGACAAGAGAAGCTACATACACCATACAGCTGCATTTCGCCAGTGCGATCAAGTCAAATAGAGTGGCATTGGCAGACACGGAAGATCAGGACAGCCTCAGCGTTTTCGCTTTGACAAAAGGCAATGAACTCTATACTTTCACCATACGCAAGGACTACTTTTGCTATGCCGCTGCTTCAGAAGAGGATGTGTCGAGATGGTGCAAGGTCGCCAAACCCGCCACCTTCAGCATTAGCACACCACATAGCTTGGTTGCGGCAACCTCGCTACTATTAATCATATCACTGAGTGACGGAAGGCTTTTACAATTAATGAGAAATATAGAGAATGATGGATCAAAATGGCATGAGTCTACATATGGAGATGGGCAGTGGACATCGTCGTTGCGGGGACTTGTTAGATGGCAAGGGAGCAATACGGTCAAGCATGATGGTACTACGTTGGAACAGGGTACGGCTACTGCTATGGCAATATCGCCGGACAAAAGCCATCTCTTTGCAGTCTGTCTGAATCATACCCTCAAAATCTGGAACCCAACCAAAGCGACAAGTGTTTTCTCCAAGGATATACTATGGCAGCCTCGCGAGCCTTACGAGATACCTAAAATGATGCTGGATCCTGGGAATCCGAATGTCCTCCAAGTTTTCGAAACACACAGGCCCATGGAAGGAGACTTATACTACGCTGTAACCTTCTCACCTCATGACTTTGGACAATTCAAGTTCTGGGGTATCCGCGACCCAGATCATGGAGACCGAGGGGTTCGAGATATGTTCCCTGAGTTCTCTTTCAAGCCACCAGATCCAGACCCAAGCCCGGAAAGCCAAGCCATATGGAAATTTGCAGACTTCAAGATCAAAGGCGCACAGCGGGGCCAACAATCGGAAATCTGGGTCCTCATGAGATCAAATAGACGCCATAAGCTGTACAATTTGAGATTTGATCTCGAAGAACTACCCAATGTCTGGCAGAACAGCTGGACGGACACAGCTACCGAGACGTGGAGTGATCAGCCAGCACCCCAGATATCCGACCTTGAGCCCGAAGACCCGACCGACAAATGGCTTGAGTATATAATGTGTCCTGGCAAATATCCCGAAACTGCTTTGGAGACAGCTCTCTCCATGTACTGTTCTGAACGCTCTGTCACCCTGCCTAATGCCAAAGCCTCACTGAAGGAACGTATGTGTACAGCTATTTCACTACAAGTCAATTCTACAACCGTTGGAAATGACTTCTCGAAGTATCGCAAAGCAATCGATCACGAATGGACCGTCTTAGGGCAAGATATCACAGATCTCGACAAGTCGAGATGGCAGATCTTATCAGTTGCCTATGACGAATACGCGGAGATACCTTACATAGCCTTTACTGATGGTGCTGCTGCAATTCGTACATGCGACAAACTTGAAATAATGTCTCTCAACAGCCCGGCCACTTTAAGCAAGTCGATAGGCATGTTGGAAACACCTTCGATCGAAATGGACCAAGGACAGGAACCGAAGCTACCAGACGAGTTGGCATTGATCGTCACCGCTGCGGCCATCTTCAGGCAGAACTGTAGTTACGGCTTGCTCCAGGGCTGTAACTCGGTACTAGCAGAAGAACTTTGGCTAGATCCATCATATTCTATACCTCTTCGGATCCAGGCCTTCTACGATCGCTGCAATTTTACAGAAGAGGTTGGGAAGGACCACTTTGAGAAGTTGGAAGACGCGCTTGATCCGATTGGGGGCTTCGATGGGCTTGAGACTGATACTTTTCTTGCTATCTTGGATGAGTTGTCTCATAGCCTGCCGCCTGAGAGCTCTGGGCTATCCCACACTACTTTTGGTCGAAGGATGCTTGTCAATGGATCGCGAGATATGATAGCCTCGCGAGAGAAACTACTGTTTGATTTGTTGATATTGATAGTATTCGTGGACATGGACATTCACCGAGACGAAATCAAGATGGAGAATTTTGACGGGCCTACGATATACACGGCGCTCATCGATCTGCTCAGGCAGTATCAAATCATGCAATGGCTGGCCAAGAATACCAGAGCAGAGGAGAATGAGGACGAGTCCAGGCCTGCAACGGCCAAAGACACGAACAACGACAATGAGCCGAGCAAAACCTCCACCGTGCTCGACAACCTCTTTGCACTCCATCTACCAGCTCAATCGCACGACTCTCAATCTCAGAGTGAAGCATTGACCCACACTATCCAAGACCTATTACAATGGGTCCTCGGAGGCAACGAAATCATTGGTCTAGATGAAGTCCGAGTCTACATTCAATGCAACCTCCTTGCGAACAACAACCTAGACCTAGCGACCGACTTCCTCCGTTACCAACCCTCCACCGACTGGTCCACCTACATCAAAGGCCGCCTCTACCTCCTAAAAGGCGACTTCACCTCAGCAGCCATCTACTTCAAAAAGGCCGCCTTCAAACTTTGTACGTCCCTGCTCCTCTCCCCTCCCCATACCCCCAACTAACACTCTTCCCC
>QKZZ01001464.1:0-10000 GCA_003521265.1 Cetradonia linearis
GGGAGGGGGATTTGGCGAGGTTGGCGAGGAGCATGGAAAGTTCGTTGCCGTTGGATTCTTTAGCATTCTGAACGCTGTATCAGATCTATGCTCTAGATGATGTAGCAAAGTCGATAGGGGTTTGTATGGGTGGGGTAACTGACATACTGTCACTCGCCCAATTAGCGTCTCGAGGAAAACATCGTCTTCAGCTAGTAGCTCCAAGACTTCCTTGTCCGGAGATATGTTTATGAGGATGGTCAGAGCATTCTTCGCTATTGGCTGTGTGCTTCAGTTAGTAGGATCGAGGCTTATCCCGGGTTTGGGAAGGGCACGCACAGCGTAATCTTTAACCAGCAGCTTCAAGTCTTTCATCGGTGTATATTGTCTAGTCCTGAATATTTCCGGCTGAGCCTTCGAGTAGGGAACCAGATTCTCTGCCGCTGCTATGGAGTAAGGGCCTTTGCCTCAAGTGATGAAAGTGTTGGTGGGGTTCATACCGATCTGGCGAATCTGAGTATTACCGTGGTGGAGAAATTCGACTAGCTGCGGATGTCAGTACAGTCTGATATCTCTGGAGTGAAGATATTCCTACTTCTTCGAGTTCCGTGGGCATGGTAGCGTGCAGGATCTAGGAGGGAGAATAGGCAAGGATGTCAAGCAGTGAAGAGAACAATTTACTTAAGAGCTGAAAGGTGTGGGGGATAGTGATAGTTTGAACAATGAACAATCCCTTGACACCGGTTCATAATGGATCATTTAACACTTGGTACTACTTGATTGAATACTTTCTGTATCTTGCTGAATAATTCACGGCTAGATAACCCTCACTCCTCCTACCACTAACCCTAGGGTCCTGCACCTCCTGCACTATCCGCATTTGGAGACATGGGAGCGGATTTCTCATCCTTCCCTATTTCCTTCGCTGCCCCATTATCTTTCCTAGGTCGTGGACCAAAGGCCCGGTATTGAAGATTCTCCTTATCCTCCGCTTCTGTGAACAGAGCTTCTTCCCCTTTGCCAGGCATCACCCCAGCGTTCTCAATCAGTCGATGAGCACGCCTGAACTCATCGCGGATAGCAACAATACCATTATGCACCACGGTCCGAGCAACATTGTGCTCGATCTCAAATGGATCTTCAATTGCAAAGAGGTAGCGCTGCCTGACTTCCTTTGTCTGAGTGGGCCCTGGGCCGGATATATCAATCTTCTCCGTTTTGGCTCCAGTCCATCCCTTCGTCTGTTTTGATAGAATGCCGCCGCCTGTCCTTAGCGACAAGACGTCCTGAGTCCATTGAAAGCCACCAGCAGGGGAGCTGTACCCTGTTTGAGCGTAGTAATGGAAGAAACCCCTCAATAACGATCCAACCGATTCTGCGTTGCTTGTGATACCCTTTCTCTGCCGCAGGTCCTCTATCGCTGTTTCGTTGCGAAAGAAGCGGATGTTATGACCATCAAGGACAGTCTCCTTTATCGATAGCTCGTCTTCAAAAGCTTGCGGCATCAATTGTAAATTTGGTACTACCGGAGGCAGCGCGATGTTGACGAGGTAGTGAAGTACCATGAGGACATATCCGTACGATGAAAGAGTACCGTGGTAGGCAGAGTTGATCTTGCGTCTTTTGGACCAAGCCTTCACGAAGAGTACCATTAGACGGACGCGTGGGTCACAAAGGGAATAGCATCTAAGTAGCTGAGAGTTGTGCAACGCGAGTAGATTCGAGAAGTTGATGTCACATTGTATGCCCACGCCATCCTTGGGAAAATCAAGACGGTGAGGCTCTGGAGGCGCACGATATCTACCGATGATGTTGGGCAGCTCCTTTAGACGAGATCGAGCCGTGGCTATTTCTTGTTCCGGAGCATTTCGATTCTGTGCTATCCGAATGAAGGCGGTTATTGTTTTCCGCTCGGCAGGATCGTACCAGCCCTCGTGCATGGCGAGCTTGTATAGGCTGATAAGTTCGGCGTCCGCTTTTCCCAGGAGGGTGATATCATCTCCTTGCTTAGTCGTAGGTCCCAAAATAGTGACGTCTCGATTTGGCACATTGTTTTTGGACCCCGCTTCAGTCTCTGGCGTAGGTAGTGTCTCATCCTTGATATTGGTGGCCAAGCTTGAGGTATCTTTTGCAGGTTCGCGACCGTTTGCGTGTACACTATTGGGTGAATCCTGCGTCTTTGTGGCATCTGAGACTTCCGGGTCTGTCTTCTTTTGCTTGTGCTTCTTCTTTGCTTTTGGCTGCGTTAGGGCCGCCGCCATCTCTGTTTCCCATTTCAAACGTTCTTCCTTTAGTAAGTTAACAAGATTTTCGCTTGGCTTCTCGCAGAATCTGATTATTGGTACTCGTGTTTTGGTAAGCAATCGCGCTCCAAATCCGCAATCGAGGAGCGCTGTCTCAACCAGTCTGGGAATTTCGGACTCCGGCAAGGACAGTGCAGGCTTGGACTGAGGCGACAGCAACACCAGATCCATGTCTGATGATCTCGTAGCAAATGTGGTGCTCAGGCTACCAAAACACTTTAACTCCACAGCATTAGCGATGAAGTTAATATTCTTCTGGATCTCGTAGGCTGTCACGGACTTGCGGCAGACGACCTCCAATGACGACCTTAGCGCGTGTTTTTGCGCGAACTCTTCTCGACTGATCTCAACTCTGGGGATTTCCTGAACGGCTAGTCTGTCAAGGTATTCATCTTGGGCTTGAATACTTACTCTTGGGTTGTTTGCCCGTAAGTGATTGTTCTGCCTTATTGAACCAACGTTAGGGTTGTACAGCTGTCTGTGTGGGGCTGGTGATCGGGAGGCGGGCTGATGCTCAGCAAATGAGGGCTGTTTAGGATGGTTCAAGTTCGTTCGAGACGCTTCATGCTGAAAGAGACCCCGAAGATGAGGTGGCACCTGCCGTGTTGTCTGAAAGTGGAAAGAAGGGTTGGAGGTTGACGCACTGTGCACCTGAAAAGCTTGTTGCCTCCTTTGGGTTTGATTCGGCCTTTGAGATAGAGATTGATTAGGATTTTGACCTTGGCCACAGGAGTTCGGTTGAGTGATATGGCCTTGTGGTACTTCATTCCTCAAGATCATGCCTCGCAATTGACTCTCGAGACAACTCGTAGCTTGTGGTTCATTCGAAGGATATCTGACATGCCTCTGAGCGTTTAGAGGAATATTCACGTGAGGTGCTGGTGCGCCTAAATATGGGAAGTAATTATCCAGGGTTTCGACACTTGGCTCAGCGGCAGTGGCATAATAAGAGTTTGATGGAATTGGAGTTGACAAGCTTGGAGAAGAATTTGGGGGTAAGTTGACTTTAGGTCTGCTCCTGGGTAGTTGGACGCGAGGTTTCTCACCAGAGAAAATGGTCGTTCCATCTGAGCAAGGCGTGTCAGGGTTGGAGTCCGGCATGATTGAGTGAGAATGATAGGGGGATTTTCAGTGTTGGCAATCTGTGCATTCACTATCACAAAGCGTGTTCTTGACAAAGTAACAAATTAAGGAACATGTTTTACCGGACTCCGGCATCCCAGTTTTTGAGGGAAACCACGACCAAAGATATGCGACTTGTCCACATTGAGCATTGAGAGACAGGAAAATCTCCACGATTGTGTAGTATGTGAGGCGATCTCCATGAGCTTTCACCGTCGTGTCAAATCGTCCAGGCCAGAATGAGTAAATCTAGCCAGGTGATTGACCTGTCGAAGTATCGCTATTGAGTATAGCCTATGGATGGTCGGCATCTCCAAGCAACTGAATTACCTATATTATTTCTTTGAATCCCCTACATTTGGAGCTATACAGAGTGAGTCGCTCGAGCCAAAGCCTTACAAGGAGAGATGAACATGAAAACCGAACTTTGGGCTTGGCATTTCAAGAGCCGCGCCTAACGTAACTTAACGATCTAAGCGCCCACAGGGCTGATCAGCCTCATTGCATGGAATGCAGAGTGGACAAAGCGAGTAGCATCCTCCTTCATGTAGCGAGGTTGCTGCAATCATCCTGACAACTGCGCATCAACCTCTTTACCTCGTTAATGGCTATCCCGCAGATGATCTTAATGATTTGAGACGCAGCCTACAGTACCTTCGCCACAGTGATCTTGGGCGCTCATTCCTCTCCATCTTCACCTAGACTGTATTCTACACTTCTGATGAAGAATCTAAAACACCACTTCAGACTTGCAGTCACCAAGGTGTGGTGACTTCAGTCCTTACCCCTCATCACCTTCAGCTCACTTAGATCTCGTTCCGCATTATTGTGAAGAACCCTACAACACGTCGCACTACAGGCAAGATGAGCGCTTCGCCAGCTGATCGTACACCGGGGCGAACCCCTAATGGTGGGGTTACTCCTGTGATGCGACGACCGAAGAAAGCAGATCCTCTTGTACGCCCAAAGCCACGGAAGCCACTACAGTCACCACTAGGCCCCACTACAAATGGTGTTCCGGGTCACCTTCCAAATGGCCTGAGGACTCCGACACCTGGACAGGCCCAGGTATTGTCGCAGCACCCAGATCGTCCCAGTCATCCAGCTGCAAGACCCTTCCACCCCGCCTCAAATTCTGAGAACATCAGTAGTGGGTTCTCTTCCCCACCAGTCGCACAATACCATGACTATTCCCTAGTCCTGTCAAAGCAAGCTTTGATGGAAGGCTTTAGACATCATGTTGCCCGATTCTCAGGCAGAAGGACTGTCGATCCTAGAAACGCCGAGGAGTTTGTTCGCCCTGTGCGTTTGCATCGACGTGATCCTCGAGCACCCCCTGGAGGAGGTGGAGGCGTGAAGAATGAGGATCAGGTTATGGGTGGTATGGATGACATGGATGACATAGAAAGCGAGAGGCAGAGGGTTTTGAAAGCTGAGCGAGAGGCTCAACGGGAGGCGGACATGGCTCAAGTAGCGCCAGCGGCGAACACGGCTGGATATAGAAAAATCGGTCACAACATGAAGAAGACTGAACAGATATGGCGAAATGATCAGACTGAGGAACAGAAAGCACAATCGAAACTGCGGTATGAGGAGGCATTACCATGGCACTTAGAAGATTTCGACAACAAAAGTACTTGGGTGGGAACGTATGAAGCTGCATTGTCAGATACATACGGGGTAATGTTTCTAGGACAGGATAATGTCTTCCGAATGATACCACTCGAGAAATGGTATAAATTCACTCAGAAGAATCAATTTAAGACTCTCACAATCGAGGAAGCAGAGAGCCACTATGAGAGAAAGACCAAAGACCCGCGGTGGTTTATGGAGAAGGAAAAGGTAAAAGAGGAAGAAGAGAAGAACCTCAAAGCCATGCAGAAACATAGGAGACTTTACATCGGTCGAGTGGAGAAAGACGATGCAGGCGGTGGAGAAGCTGCTCCCGTGCCTAAGGATCCGGATGCAGATGATATCGATTTCCAAGAGGATCGGTTTGCAGATGACGAGGAAAATATGGTTTTTGAGGAGGATGACGAGACTAAGGAAGCAGAGGAACGAATCAAAAAGGATCAACTGAAAGCTAATGTCTTCGATCTGAAACCGGAGAAAGAGTATGAAAAGCAGGAAGAGCTTGAAAAGAAGGAAAAGGACGAGCAGAAGGCCTTTGGGAAGCGCGTCAAAAAAGCTCTTATGAAGCGCGAGAAGAACTATAACTACGATGACGATTCTTCAGACAATCCATACTCTTCAGAGGTAAGCTTAAGTGAAAGTGTAATTCCCGCAACCACTGACCTAAATTTAGAGCGAATCTGAATCCACAGAGACCGAACGCCTCAAGGAAGAAGAGCGCAAAAAGGCTGAAGAGAACAAGTCATCCCCAGAAAAGGACAAGCTCAAAACCAAAAATTCTGGCTATTCCTCGAAAGACACGAATAACCCCTCCCATCGTCCTTCGAAGCATTCAGACTCTCTCAAACGTTCTACATCCTCCAACAGCCTCAAACGTCCCGGTTCACCAGTCAACTCTGAAGCTAGTGGCAACGAGTCCACCCGCAAGAGGCCGAAGAATAAACATGCTTTCACATCCTGTCAGCCTCAATCACAAGCGAATAACACCCTCCAACCCCCTTCTCATCCAGACTCGCCAGCTCTCCCGCCATTGGCCTCGCAACCAGCTTTGTCCCGAAAATCATCCAACCTCCCTGCTAAACGCCTTCGCGGTACTGGTTCAGGCAGTGATAGTGAAGGCGGGGCAGGCTCGGGTGGTGAAATAAGCGACGGCACACGTAAGCGTGTCAGGCTGGAGCTGGGCGTGCCAAGCAAGAATGGAACGCCACAGGGTAGCCGGAGTGGCAGTCCTGAAGTGCCCAATGTCACAGCTGCTGGACCTGCCACAAGACCTGGCAAAGGAAATAGCCGTGCTGGGAGTCCTGGTATTTCCCTCTTCCCATTGTCCCTTGCTCTTTCTTTGAACCCTCGGACTTCCCAAGGACTGTCCTCACAGCATCTACTTCGTTCCCTCGCTTACAGAAACGTCCAAGGAGCGCTCACTAACATGCTTCCCAGTCTCTCTTGTCTCAGAGGATCATATGCCCTTCCCTACAGGTGCCGATATTCGTGCGGTCGTTCCACCCAATGGCCTTAGAATGTCGGAATTACTTGCTCATTTCAAGGGCCAAATCAGTGGCGAAGAGCGGAAAAACAGGTTTATAAAGCTGATGAAGGAGAATACACGGTTTGAGAAGGTCAGGAAGATACTCTTGCCATTGGAGAATTAACGAAGAGCATGATACCTCAAGTACTAGGCACAGTGGTGATGCTTTCCTTCCATATGCTGTGAGGATATCGTATCCATCCTCATCCGATTTCACTAAAAATAGAGAGTGCACTCAGGAAAGCATTAGGAACGTCAAGTTTGAGAATCAATGCGTTTTTACCAAGTACGTAGGTCAAATGCATGCATAAGTGATTCCATCCACCTATACCTTATGAGTGCAAGCAAGAGGGTCGCGGGAGATAGCACTCTGCATAAAAAACTCTCGATCTCATACCACAGGCCCCAAAATTAAAGCAAGTCCAGCGGCATAACCATGGTAATCATCTTATAGAGAATAGCATGAATTTAAAGTCCACTTGATTGAGATGCTCTGTCTCACGAGCACGGATCCATCTGATCAATGTCTCTAATTGAAAGAGTGTCGCAGACTGAAGACCGATACGGGATCTGGAATATGAATTATCTGCTCCGCTCAGCCGGCGCCGCTATCAACATGTCCGGCCTTTTGAGCATAGAGTGGTTCACAATCGGAGAGGTCGCCCGTCTTTTCAATTACTGGACCAACAGAGCCTCGGATAAAAGTTCGCATGCCCGAGAGCGTGGCAGAAGGAATCGCGGGGAGGTCGCCAAGGTCACGATCCTGCTGCTTGCGCCTTCTGAGTTTCGCAATATTAGAAGAGTACCATGGCCTAGCTTTGATGCGGTTGACCCTGGATAAGTCCGAGGCGAACAATGATCGGAAAGCGGTAAGGGAGACCATGCACACTGCGACACATGTCTCGACTTCCAACCAGAAGAATTGCCAAACGTCCATGGACAAACCACCCAGTCGAACGCCCGAGAATCGAATACAAGCGATGATGACCATGCAGGTGCTCAGAGATAGAAGTACACCAAGTCCAAGCTTCTGACATCTTTTGATCTTTACCTGCCATAGAATATTGGCGGGAATACTGACAACTAAGGCAGTCAGTCAATATTCCATTTGGAAGGCTGATATTAGATACCAAGAATATCAGTTAGAACATCAACGGCAATGCCTATGCTAGTGATTATAAAGCCAGCCTTTACTTCGAAGCCACCGAGGTGAAGACATTTTACTACGAAAGGTGTATCAGCCTATACTGACCTTCTGTAGGAATGGTATCTACCCACAAGCTTCTGAATTCGAGTGTGGACACTCAATGAAATTATAGCTCATACAGTAAATGAGAGCGGCTACATTCAACAAGACAACAATTCTCCAATAAAGAAGAAGCCGAGGTAATCTACAAACAAGCTGATGGAAGAATGACAGGAAAGAGAACTTGACAAAGAAAATAGCGAGCCAGCAGAAGGTCCCATGAAGCCAGAGATTGCGCTGGTAACCCAATAGTAGGATTTCATTTCCGACATCTACATCCGCCGGTATCCCCTCCCCGTGAGCCGAAACCAAGTCCTGGATACCTTGTTCAGAAAGGTACAATATCCAGACTCCTTTGTAGAGGATCGCGGTTGCTGCAATCAGAGCTAGGCAGGCAAATCCCAAGAAGGCATCGTCCAGGAATAATCGACGTCGCAGTCTGATTCGGATTCCGACTCGAAATATTGCAGCAGTGATTGCAGAGCCGGATAGGATGCCCGTCACAACCTAGCATTGTTCAGTGCGTTCGACGGCACCGTGATTGAGAAAGTAACATGGCTTTCCTTACCTCGAACCAGACTCTAGAAATCATAGGCACAGTTCCCACCATCTTCGTTCCAGTAACAATGCGATTGCTCTGTTACAGCAGTGAACTTGACATAATAGAGCCGAGCTCTCCTCGAAAGCAGGAGTGCGAGGCCAAGTCTTATAAACTACCGCACCTACGATCCCAGACCGATGGAAGCACGCAGCTCCCAGGAAAGAAGACTAATTGTCGGACTTCCGGCTCAGCTTACGGACAGGGCAAAGCACAGGTCCACACGCCGGCAATGAGCCGCTCTACACCGTCTATCGTTCAGAGCCCCACTATCATCAAGATCTTAGGATCGCCTGCCGATAAAATCTGAGTCAGCCTGAGTCAGCCGTGAACATATAAGATAAATCTCGATAATGACATCAAGTGGAAAGAAAAAGTGGAATTCAGGCTGTGTCGCGCATATTCTTGCGTTTGATTGACTCTTTTTTGGAGCTTTGTCATACGAAAGGGCCGAGTGTAGGATTTCAAATGCGGCTCCGTTCAAATCAACTTGTTTCAACACTTCTGCTCTAAGAGAAAGAGAGCTCCACCACGATATTCGAAAAAATCCTGGCCAGTTGTGCACAGTTGTGATCCTTTCCATCTTCGACCTGGAAATTGTATTCCAATTTCACCGTAATGGAGCAGTGTCCATCCCCGACTTCGGATCCTGAAGACAGACACAATGACCCCAAGGCTCGAGGAGCAAGATATACCACCATTCAATGGTGAAAACTAGCCTCTATCAGGATCGGCCTCTTGAGACTTGTTCTTCGCGAGTAATCATTGCTCAATAATTAGAATTGATGAGTGTACACGAGTTGTCCGCCAACACCAACTCCCCTTATTTGCCTCCATCTCCAATGCCACAGCATCCTAGCCCTCCGCCTCATCCATTGCATCACCCACACTCCAAATCTTCCTCTTCTCCTCACGAATCTTCCTCATTCCCCTCCTCAAACCCCCATAATCCCTTATGAATTTAGTACCCTCAACCCTCTTAACCTTCACTCCCTGCACGCCTAACTCCTTCCTCTGTCCCCGTTTGTACCACGCTTCGCAATACACCCACGCCGTCCAATCCCCGCGCATCCACCAACCAGGCACATTGTCCAAACACCAGAGCATGGAGACGAAGAGACACCACGTCACGGCCACAAAAACCACCCCTGCGACATTCTCGGTGTTCTCTTCTATTAGATTCCATGCTTCCGCACGGACCTGCAGAAGGAGGTCGGAGAAGTAGAGGATAGGGTCGTTGGGATGGAAAGGAGCACCAGTCTCGATCCTCAAGACGTGGTAGAAGACGAATGGATAGATCAAATCGGCCATTTCCGTCGCAATGAAGAAGAAAATAGCGAACGGCGATCCAATCCACGCGTAATCACCTGGGTAATGCCAGTGGTTCCACTGGCATAACGCTGTCACACACAGTGTTCCTAAGAAGCGAGACCACCTGCCCCCACGAATCAGCTCAGCTAATCCACACACATTGTGTTAACGGAATCGAGCTACGCACCAGATCCCCATCGAATGCCCTCTGATACTCCCCCTCCACAAAGCCTGCAGCATACTCTCCCAACTAAGCACCACCTGACAAAAATACCCACTCCAAA
>QKZZ01001466.1:0-10730 GCA_003521265.1 Cetradonia linearis
TTGCTGCCAAAAATTCAACAACGTTTTGCACACTGCAAATCCATTTACCGGCCAGACCATGAAACATAAGGACTTTCATTTTGTGGGAAGAAGGAAGATCTATGTTCAGTGCCCGAACATATAGGCAGGAAACGTCCACAAAACCTCGGCATTTACACTGACTTAATTGAAGACGATGAAATCAAACGCAGAATTAAGGTCTGAAGGCGGAAGGCCTCGCTTGTTCTGCGCAGTAACTCAGCGTGAATCAAGCAGCTTGCCAATATAGATCACAGGTGATAGGATATAGACTATCGGAAGGAGGTCTCCTTCATACTAGCTGATCCGGTGCTAACACAGCTGAGAAATCTGATGCTGAACATGCGGCCAAGATCGTAAAAAAATCAGCTGGCCTCATTGGTTTCAGGGGTGCGGGAAAGAGGGTTACCGTGGGCAACGAGAACAAAAGCCTTCATGTAAATTGTGTGAAAAGGTAAGGGCCACCTTCTTGGATACGTCTATTTTTCACCTGTAGCACTCGCTCAAATACTTTGGCGAATTGCTTTCTCACCTCCGATGGCCACTTATACATCATCATCTGATGAGATAATCTTTGTTCCAAGCACATGGTTGACTATGGTGTAAGCTCTTTTGTTGAGCTCGAGACCCTGCTTCCAACACTAACTGGCCATGTTCTCGCATTGGTTCATTGACCTCGCCCTACAATTGTCCTCCTTCATTGCTTTTCCTTTCTTGACGCAGTTCAGACACAATCCAGAATGGGAGTCCTTCGATGCCTCTTCCGCTTGCTGTTTTAGAAGCATTTTGAAATCGATCCTGAGCGCATCACATGAAAATTCATTATCTCCAGAGTAGTTTTCAAAACAGAGTACTTTCTGAGAGATAATTTCGATGCTCTTCCGATGATTTGCTCCGGGAATGACGGTCACAGGCCAAAGCTCGAAGTGATAGAACTGCTTGACAAAGTGGCCGGCCTTTGCAAGAATAGGGCAGCCTTTTGTGTGAGGTCTGCGAGCAGATGCGAAACAATTTTGTGATAGGTGCTGGCTTAAGACTGCTTCAAGCGCATGACACAAGCGGCGGCAAATTACATCTTGCAAGTCCCTAAGAGAGTCTTTCGTGATTCATCAGTTGCCTACCTCGCAAGATCTTGCCTTAAGAACAGACTCACCATGAACAGTAGGTGGAAGGCTTGTACCTTCGGTCTCATTGCGTAGGAGTTTCAGATTATGATCCGTGCATTGAATAATTATATCTCGAGAAAATCTCCAGAAGGCGTTATGGTTGCCTAAAGCGCAAGAGATCCACAGTAAGCTCGCAAAGTTTCCTTCACCCTCCTTGGAGCCTTTGAAGCTCGATAGCCAGACCTCACTCGCTGAACTCAGTGCTCGTGCGGCGTCGTACTTATCACTGATAGTAGCCAGTTTATCGAGGAGTGAAAAGGATATATCTGGGCTAGCATATTGTCTGAAATGAAGAACACCACAGATAATGATCATCGCTTCAGGATCGTCATCAGGGAGTGCGACCTCAGTGGGGGATACCGCAGCCGCAGATATCCCAAGCGGTATCTTGTCGAACAGAGCTTGGCCTTCGGCGAAATTCGGGCCAAGCATTCTGGCAAACACAGGAGATGCTAGACTCAACACTTTTGATGAGACCCGAATCGCC
The DNA here is from genome assembly GCA_003521265.1 of Cetradonia linearis. Lineage (NCBI taxonomy): Eukaryota > Fungi > Ascomycota > Lecanoromycetes > Lecanorales > Cladoniaceae > Cetradonia > Cetradonia linearis. Next base: position 1,672 of record QKZZ01001466.1, read on the forward strand.
GCCTTGTCTGGTCCAACCAACAAGATCAGGTCGCCAGCAGGATCCATATCATGCGTCGTGCCCGTCATACGTAAAAGTAGTTTTAGCAAGATTCCGTAATCTTGTGATAGATTAATGGGTGGTTGTGGTTGCAGTAGTGGTGGAGGAAGAGTAGCGGATTCCTGTGGTTTCACGCCGAAGAAAAGGTGATTTGTTGTGGTGAGTTCCGTGATCGGTGGATGTGAATAAGTGTTCTCACTTACTGTTACGAGCGAGGTCATTTACGACTCAAAGAGCGGTGCAATTTCTTTAATCAGGAATCTGAAACTATGAGGGCTAAATGTGCTCCCCCAAGGACGATAAAATTCATAGCCTCCACCACTTTGTTGCTTCTCCTCCAGTTTGTTCCAAAGTCCTGCATTTGATTTCACTAGGAAGTCTTGATCCTGCACTTCGTCAATCTTCATCATGCTTGCTATAAGCTATGTGCTCTTCACAGGCCCCGTGACCCCCAGCTGAAGAGATTATTGGTCATACTGCCATAAGGTAGTCAATTTCCAGAGCTGGAGTCTCCAGCTTCAAACACCCGTTACCCATATCCAATGTGAATGAATCGCCACCCAATGCTGGTTTCCGCTAAGATAAATATACAGGAACCCCATAAATAACGGGTGCCGCACCGTTTAGATATCTCAATTTACACGAGTCTCGTCCCCTCGCCACCGCTTGATCCAATGAAAAGGTATTGAGATCATAGCTCGCTACCATCTCAATCTTCTCGTTCTTGCTTTTGCCTCTCTGTTTTGCGTGTTCCTTGACCGGACTGTTCTGCGGCTGGGCTGTGGGGAAGAGTCCCCACTTCTCTAGTACGGTCTGAGAAAATCTATCGATGTCTTTATCGGTTACATCCCAGAGGTTTGCTACCAAAGCAGGGCACCCAGCATGCATGTAATTCATCGGCATCCCATAAGGCTCGAATTCTCCGGCTTCGGTCAACGCACCACTGCTGCAACCCATCAACAGAGAAACCGCACACTTCTGGAGCTTTTTGATGGTTCTGGAACGAATATAGCTACCACCGCTCCCATGTCCGAAATACAAGAATAGTTCATGGTCCTCGAGTAAAGATTTCATCTCGGTCTCAGTGGGTCCTCGCTGGATGATGTGTTCCCAGCCGGACAACTCTTGCAACGGCTGCTCGAGTCTTTTCTGTGTTGCCGTCAAGTCGCCTCCAGGATTCAGTATTGACGCTCCGTTGCACCTACTGATATGAAAACGCTCTGCACTTGTTGGACTGATGCTAAATTGCTCCTGTCGGGCCCGTTGCTGAAGAATCCTGGTCCTGAGACAGTCGAGTGAGGGTAGCCTCGTGATAGCTTGACCGTTCAGACAAGACATTGACTCCCAAGGGAAGCAATGTAGATTCTTATCCAAAATCAGTATAGTGTGCTGCGCTAATCCATCGTGGTCTTGGTCCTCGACAGCTTGATGATATTGTCGAAGTGCGTCGATAGTTGCAATTGCCAGCTGCAGTATGTTAGCCATCGTAAAGTACTTGTATGAAGTATGTAGATGGATCTTACTGAGTCAAAGTCAATCTCGTCATAGGCATTCCGCTCGCCGTTAAATTGCAAGATGTCAACAACGAAATACAATAAGTCCATCAACGGCTCATCCACATCATTTGACTCGCTTGGGTAACCAAGGCTAACAAATAGCTCGAGAACACGAGGTTCCAAGTTAACCCGGTTGGCCTGAATGCCTCTCCCAGTTTTTTGACGAGACGGGAGGTGCTTATCCATGATGTTTTGAAACGACTGCTGGAATCTTGACAAAAGAGCCCGATTTTCTACTTTCTGTGAGAAGATGCCCCTGAAGCCGCCTAGCCAAATGTTCTCGATATTGGTGAGCAGATCTTTCAGCCTTGCATCAAGTCTTTCCCTGGTAGACCACCACCTCGTCTTGGCACCCTTGTTGGAGACACCGTCTGCTGCCTCAGCGGAGCTATTGGCAAGCACAATGATATCCTGCATTTCAGCTTTTGCTTGCTCAAATCCAAATGCTTCTTCATCGCAGCCCATGGAGCCATGCCTACTCAGAGGCAACCGTACAACGAATGGGTTTTGACCAGCGCGAACTTTAGAAAGGAAGATGTCCTCACGAGACTCGCTCAACGTTATGGACACTGCCGTCCAATTGGGAGGTAAAATATCAATATACTCAGCTTGGAAACTGGCAGAGTCGACGTCTACCCTCGACCCAGTAAAGAACTGATCTTCGAGAGCGTTTTCACTCGGCCAATCGGCGGTCTCTTTTATTTGGCAAAGTTGTCGTTCGACCTCGATGACTGAGGATTGCCTTGTCATCGAGAGAATCCTGCCAACCTCTGTACAGCAAGTCAGCTCACCACACTAGGATTCCAATCCTGGAAGACCCACCTAGGACATACACGAGAAGGCTAGCAGAGACAAATTTTTTCAAAGTCAACGAGGAAGTACCAGAAGCAGAGAGCGTTATTAATATCTTTCCTAATACACCTGAAATTTCATGTAAGGTCGCCGTCGAAGAAACCTGCCTTGCCAAGCTAAGTACGTCATTCATTGCCTCATGGGCAAGACGGAAGAGGTCAGCTTCTGGTTTGCCCATGAATGGGTTTCTAGATCTAGAGGTCTTTGATAATCCTTTGCTGCGTTGAGCTTTCGATGACGTGATCTCTGCGCTCGACTGAGGAGCTTTAACAGCACTTTGTCTCTGCTGTCTGTCACTTAACGTCCTGATCGATGGGCAAGAAACAGTGGATTCAGGGATCACACATAGTACTGGATCGCTAGTAAGTCGTTCCAATCCTTGGCGGAAGTACACTTGGGATGTCAGTAATGCTTGTAGTACAATGGACTGGTGGCCGTAAGTATGCACTTGGGCTGCCTTGAGCATGGATGCAGCTACATCGAGATTGTCTTCACGGATAGAGCAATGAATCCGTGCTTGGATTATTTCTCCTTTCATGCGATGGAGGCCGATTACTTCAATGGCGGGGATGTTTGTGACCAAAGAATTTGAAGTTTCTTGTATTGCTGACTTCGTGATGGTCTTCTTTGGAGTTGCCCGCCCTTGAGCAGACTTAGCTTCTTGCATTGTCAGGGCACTCATCTTCAGGTCAAGATGTTCTACTGCTGACTGCTTGCAGGTCAAGCTGTCCAAGAAGCTCCTTGCCATCAAGCCTTGGATAGTCTTCTCTGCCGCTGCAAATGCTGATTCGCTGGCTTGAAAGTCTCCCCTTTTCGTGTAGTGCGTAGCGAGGATTAACTGAAGCATAGCATATTTGCAGTCCGGTTGTATGCTCGATAAATTGGCTCCCGCTTGCTGTAGCAGCGAAGTAGCCTCATCAATCTCACCGCTCCGAATCGACTGTTGTCCCAGTAATGCAAAGGACTGTCCGAGTAGACATGGAGCGGTGGTAGCCGTCGCGATCTTTTGGCTTTGCTCTAAATAGTATCGTACTTCTGGAAAGAGACCATGGGTGGCAAAGAGTAAGGAGGTCTGGGTTAGTCCGCAGAACAATCGGGGGACCAACTTCCAGAAGGCAGCCGCATGGAGTGCCGAATTTGGTGAGGCTATTTCGCTCTGAATTGACGGGCGCTCAGATAATGATACTTTGGATATGGCCTCCACGCATGCCTCTTTCTCATATTCCACTGGATCGTTCTGCGATGTCTTGTCGTTCCTGTTCTGGCTCCGTTCCAGGTACGCCCAGGCCCGCTGCAGATTTCTTACGCATAGCCGAGCAAAGTAAATTGCATTCGAGGACAAACCCTCTGCAGCTGCTAGAGACGAATAAATGTAATACGCATCTGCAAGCAACTGGGAGCGGTCACTCAGGTCCTTTGATCTCAATTGCCGGATTTGTGCACTGCGACAGCATTCATTGAACATATCTCTGGCTTTGCCCAGGCTTTCCTTACTATCTGGTGTTAGCACATCTTATCAAGGGGCCGGACAGTACTAACCAAGAAACTATATTCCCATTGACAAGAGCGTATTCAGCGTACGAGAGATGCCATCGAATCACAACTTTATAGTGCAGGTCCGATGTTTCTAGATATCGTTGGGCTTTATGCAAGACAAGGCCAGCAGCACCGGCGTATCCGAGTCGCACGTATTGAACACCAAGCTCAGAGAGGTTCGAAATCAACATTGAATATTGTATTGCTGTTGCACCTTCTCGAATGGTCACTGTCAAATCCAGTACTGACACTCTAAGCAGGTTGAAACCTTGCATCTCTAGGTAGTCGGCCAGAAGCTCTAGTTGCATCAGCCAATCTGTGATGTCGCACACATGCCTTTTGAGTGAATCCCAATCTCTATGCTCTTGCACTAAACGAGACCAGGAGCCAATGATTGCCTTCATGCCTTCGATGTCTGGTGTTTGTTGACATACACTGACAAGAATCTTTCTGCAGGCTGTGAAGTAGGGTACAAAATGCAGCAGACCGGCGTCAGAATGCGCGATCAAGGAGTTTTCAATTTCTTTGGGAAGCAATAGATCTTGAAGCTCGTCGTCTAAGGCATCAAATCTCATCAGACGAAGGGCAAGCAAACGAACAACGACACGCAGGCGTCGCACCGGAAAGCCATTCTCACTGTATAATTTCAACACTTTCTTGGCCAGGACGTTGAGATGGTGCCGAATAACGGGTGTAGGGCCCTGGTCAAGCAGGATTGAACAGATAGATTGAAGCTGTTGCTCAAGGAGGACACCACGCTCATCAGTAGCAAGTTGTTCAAGATCGTAGAATACTTTCACATCATCGCTCGCCTCAGCAGCTTTCAATGCTACCCTAAGGTATGCGAGCAGAATCTTGGACAGCGAAGCCAGATCGGCGGCGTCGTTCTCAAATACATCTTGGAGAGACATATTTGCTGCAGACTCCTGTATTGTCAGGAGAAGACCTGGGCCCATATGGGCGTAAAGAGCTTCCTCGTAAGCCTTGGTGGCTTTCTTGTATTCTCGCATATTCTCGTAGAGCTGCGCATACTTTTCGAGTTTCCTTCGGAGATATCCTGCGGCCTTCTCACAGATTGGTCGATCTTTGACAATGTCGATTGATGTTCGGAGGCATTCCTTCAAGCTTCTTGCGTCGGCTGATCCCCGCACAAGATGCAGGTAACGCGTCCAGTAAGCATTCGATATGGATACAAATGAAGACGAACTTGGCTTCTCTTCAATCGACTCTTGACTAGCACTTAATTTTTCCTCTTCCAGACCTACAACTAGCCTAAAGCAGTCTCGCAGTCCTGATTCCAATCTCTGCCAAACTTGCGGGTCAGATCCTGCCGAGAGCCTTGCCATTGCAACAACTGACTCTACAGTAGGGTGGGCAATTTGGAAGATTGCTCTCCTTCGCTGTTTGCGGCGCGCTATAATCCTCTCGTTTTCACGCTGTGTGGAGCCATTGCCAAGGTATCGGACCATAAAATTGACGCACAGCAAGATAACCTCTATACACTCATCTGCGAGTGTCGATGGAATTTGTGTAATGGTGTTCAATGAAGCTCTATGACTTTCCTGAAATAAACGGAATGCCGACTTCCGGAGACTGGCAACCGCTATCAATAGTTCATCCAACTCTGCAGAGTCTCCATGTAAGTTGCTCTTTAAACTGCTGGCTGCACCTTGCAACAGGTCCATCGCATTGTCGGTGCAACTAGAATCCACATCTCGGAGGCAAAGAGCCGCAAAGCGGCAATGCAGTGCGCATAGCTGCGTTCGTGAAGCTGCAGATACCGTGGCGCTACTTTTACATCTCTGAAACCATCCCATCGCATCATCCTTCTGTAGGTTGTCTAGTGCCAAATCTGCCAACGTCTGATAGATGGTAAAGCACATTCCTTCATCGAAGCCGGGCACATCTTGAAGAGGTTTCACCAGTGTCTCATAAGTAGATTTTGCTATCTCGTAGTTGACTTTCTTGCCGTGCTTTGATCGGCGCTGGAAGGCCGATAGGCATCGAGAAAATGGGTCGATCAACTCCGTTCTGAGATTTCTCTCGTGGCCAGAAATATCCCACCATATCAACCGTATGCGGAAAGCGAGAGATTGGAGTTGAAAGCTCGTTTCTGGAAATATAGGATTGCCGGACTTGCTCGTCTTCTCATCTTCTGACGCCGAAGTACCGGGGCATAGTGCAATCAGGGCTTTAGCTAGAGCTTCCAATTGAAGGGCTGCTTTATCTTGGGACCCAGGTACCCTTGTCTTAATTTGCTGCTGAACCATATTTGCAGGAGAGTGTCGTACCTCGAGTCGTAGATGCTGAAGTGCAGCTTTGGTAGCAGAAACATCTTTCCTCAACGCCAAGATTCGGAGAGCTTGTAGTTGCGAAGTAATTATCAATGCTAAGACCGGCCCTTCTGCATCGACGTTTCGATACCTGAGCATACAAGCCAGTGTCTCTGATTTGCGGTCCGACGACTCTTCCTCCTCTAACAATTTAATATTAGCTGTCGTAGAAGAAGCAGAGGCCTCCCTGAACGAGTCGAGACGTCTCCTGAGGATTCGAAGTTCCTTAAAGGCAAGCTCGTCGAAGCCCAAGGCAATAAATTTTCCCACTAAAGCAGACATGCCTGTCTCCAATTGGAGCGGCGGCAGATGTGGAGAGCCTTTGCAAACTTGTAAAGATCTGAGGCTAGCAAATGCAATTCGTGCACATTCTGCCTGGGCTTTAAGGCCATCGAGTCTTTCGGTCAAAGAGGCCGTCGATGAGGAGCGCCGAAAATGACTGTGTTTGCTGGGGGAATCAGGGATTCGATTGACACAGATCGGCTGCAAGGGATTCTGGCTACGCGGGTTGGATTCGTTGTTGAAGGAGGCGTTGGAGGAGGATCTTGCTAAGGATATTCTTTTCCTCTGCACTGTTGGGTTCTTGATAGCTTCGGTGAGAGTTTTGAGTGAAGCGTTGATGACCTCAGTTGCAAGTTCAAACCTTTCCTGAGGCTGGTCTTGCTTATGCGCCACTTCTCCTGAAACCTCAGGGACGGTAATTGCAGGTTGTTTCCTTGCTCTTGAGCCTGTCCCTCTAACCTGCGTCGTCGAATGCGCATTCTTTCTCGATGATTCAGCACTTTCGACCCTTTTCTTCAGGTGATGCACATTTTTTCCTGCTGGAATGAGGAAGGACCGCAAGGATTCGACCGTAGTAGAAGTACATGTCGCTGTGGAGACTACTGCACGCTGTATGTTTGCTGCCCGCGCTGGCAGGTCTTTCTGGGTCATCATTTATCTATCTTTATGTACAATTTAATAGAGCAATGCAGTAAAAGCGGAATTCCATGCTCGAATACAATAATACAGCGTAGGTGCGTCGAGAAATAAGCTTGACGTTGTTGCACTCGATCAGTAGGTTTGTAAATAATGCGCGGCAATAAGCATTTATGTCCGGGTACTTTTGAACCTCAAGCGTTTCGAGCGCTCATAAATTCTGCTTGATATCTTTGACTATCAAGTCTTCCTGAAATAATGCACCAATTCCACGCATTATATATGAATTGGTGCCCTTGAATCCGGTTCTACTACTTATTTGATCAATTGCTCATTACAACCAGTCCAAAGTATTGGTGCAGTATTAAGCAACTGCTCAGGCACTATATCCTTATTTCCAAAGCTCGATAGGCAAAGTGAAGCCGGGTGTTTAGAAATTCCATTGAAGAGCTTTTGGGAGTTATATTATGTCTCATTCTCCAGTCATGCGATATCTGAATGCTGGATGTCGTTCGCAAACTTTCAGATTGCCTATATGCCGTGTTCGGACAGCTAGCCTGTGGCTACCATACCGAACACGTACCATTTCCACAGACAACCTACCCCGCGTCGCACAGCCCTCCGTATGGCATTCGATGACCCCGAAACCGTTTCGGAGCCAGGAACAAATAAACGTTCCGGTGAAAACCCGGTCGAAAGACTGGAACCCAGCAACGTTTTTCATATGGATCTTCCTCCTGATAGGTTCGAATGCTATTCAGATGATCGCTCTTAAAACCGAGTACTCGACATTCAGCCGAAAGGCCGACTCCAAAGTAGCTCTACTGAAAGACGTCTTGGATAAAATCCGTCGCGGTGAAGAAGTCGACGTGGAGAAGGTTCTGGGAACAGGAGATGAACAACAGGAGCAGGAATGGGCAGAGGGTAGGGTTATCTTTGACCTGTTGGGCTATATGGATTGCTTATATGAGAGATGTAGTAATAAAGAATATTGAAGAAGAAAACCGTGCGTGGCAGGCGAAAGATCGAAAGCGAGAGAAAAGGCGATTAAAGAAGAAACAAGCTGCGGCCAGCTCTACTGAAGAGATTTCGACTACAACTGCTGGTGATGCAGCTGCCGACGATACAGATTCGCCGCCTGTTCAGGCCAGGCAGTCCCCCAAGTTCTATTGAGTACAGCAAGTAATATCTGATGAGATACCATTGCAACCGACATTTCGGTATCCCAAACCACGCACACTGCGTAAGATCGCTATCTGTAGCGACGGATCTCAATTGGAGCTACACTGGGGGAAGAAGGTATGTAGGTACTATCCAATGTTCGGTCTTCCTTACAAAGGCTGATCGTCCCGTATAGCCTGGCCCATTGTTTTATTAAGGAGCTGGACGTCCGTGTAAATGTACTATCTATAAAGAAGGAACGCAGCCAGAGCCCAGTGAGGATATTGGAGGTTAGCCTGTCATTTGCGGCTCCATGTTACCTGAAGGCTTAGCTTTAGACCGAGGATGGTGCGAATGGAATTGGCGTCGCTTGGTCACAACAGCTATGGAGCTCAAGTTTGACGGAGAATGGAACACAACTCATAGAGCCCTTGAATTAGCAGTGGAGACACTGTGGAAAGGTCTCAACTTGCAAGACACCAATCTGAAACCCCACATAGACTGGAAAATCGAACTTCAGAGTAACGTGAACGTTATATGGGTATAGGACAAGCTGGAAAATATCGAAACAACAAGTTCTGCCCCAATTGTCCATTAAGAACTCTCCAGTGAAAAATTCCCACCGGTCATGAAAACGCGGTTAACAGTTTGGTCACCCCTGGAC